>CASHTH010003472.1:0-17351 GCA_030341885.1 Geodia barretti
CACTCAACTGCAAAAACACACTGCTAGTCGCAGTCGCTGGCATCTTGGGCGTAGCTCTGCTAGAAAAGCACTAAAGTGCAAACCCTCGGCGAAATGGGCATGCGCGGTACGGCTAATTGATAGGCTGGGTTGCTAGATTTAGTATGCGTTTGCTCGTGGTCTCCCGCTAGTAGCTCGCAGAGAGTCTGTAGTAGATAGTCGATACACGCCCTTCGATGTGACTTAGAGCAAGCGGACCCGGTCGAGGTTAACATGGGAAAAGAGGCTCCAGGGTCTGTTGCACGTGTAGAGCCACACAGAACACATCGATTCCCAGTCATGATAGTAACAACTCTCCTTTCTCAGCCCAGATCTCTGCGCAGGAACAAGCTAGAGCGTCCGTTATTTTTCTCACACACTACGTTCCCCGTAGACATTCTGGAGCCGGACCGAACGGAGACTCTGAATGTGACGTCACGTTCAATTATCTCGCCCACATTGCATTCGTGCAACTGCAGGCCCGTATAAGGTCGCGTCGAAAGGAAAACCGCAATCGAGAAAGAACAGAGCTGCACGTCCGTCGTTTGGTTGTCGTCTTCTACTGACAGTTTCGAAAAAGAAAATCGCCACAGAGAGTTGTTTATCCGTAAGTCTGCTGTGTAGTGCCTTGCCCCTGTCAGAGCCTTTTATACCTGCGTACACATGTGATATTCAACAAACATCACATGTATTTGTCTCTGGTATTCAGCCAATGGGGTGTGTACAGTAATTCTCACGCGACAGGGCGATTTTGTACTATGGCAACTAAACAGCTTGTTGCTCTCAAGGAACTCAGACAGTTTTTCAGTTCTGTCTTACACCCATGCATACAATAATACATCTAGTAGTGACATCGTCATGACAGGGACAAAAATTCTGATCCGCTAAAAAGTTGGCATAAACGGTGCGCATACTTAGCAGGTTTGATTAACAATTCCTCTACAGCTTCAAGAGGCCAGTGATTGCAGTGGATGATCAAGTCATGGCTCCAAGTAAGTAATTAACCTTCAGCTTGAAATTGCAGTGAGTTTTACAGTACATGGTTTGTGTATGCATGTGTGTGTTTGCCTGTTACCATGCTAATAATTTATGGCACTTCAAAGAGAATAAGCAATTTAAATGCCTACAGTTGGCTCACTTTGCTCGTCAATTAATTACAAACCAAAGTTTACTTAACTACTCATGTACAATTTATCTTCCTTAGTCACATGTAATCATGCTCTATGTATTTTTATATCTTGTGCTACCTTCAGCAGAGTTGTCCTGTATTCATGGGTTGCATGCATTGTGGTTGTGGTGGGGGGTGGACATTGTAGTGTATTCATCTGATATCTGATATATACTCTGTGTCTCTCTGGTATATATAACTACGCCACTACCCCACACCTGAAGGAAGTGTTTTCCACTGGTGTAGATTCCACGTCGTTTACACGTCGTCTCTGAATAATGTCAAAACCTCTAGTACGACCCGCACCTGTAGTATACACACAACATATATTATTGACTCATGAATGAGGTGATATGTAGGTTTAGGGGCACCTGCAAGAGAGCGCTATCTACTGAGTTCTCACGCGCAGATAAAACCAGAGAGCAGAGCCTACTGGTCCTTTCTGGTCAGAGAGCAAAACCAACTACTTGTGAACTTCACACTTACTTCTTTTTCTCTTTCCCTCTCTTCCTCCTGTGTCACTAGTCTTATCATTATTCCAGATCCTGTCACTCAGAGAGAAATGGTCTAGTGAGTATTCTTCCATGTGCTACTACAACCCACGTACACGCCACGTACCCTGGTCCAGTCAATGACCCGTACAATAGCCTCTTTGGAGGTGAAGTGTTGCTGTAGTAGCGACCTTCCTGACTGAATACGAAACTAGCTGCATCTAGAGAAGGCAGTTTTGGCAAATTCCTGAACCACCAAGTATGGTAATACTGTTGTAATCATAGTCCAGAGTGTGGATCGACTCAAAACTGGCCGGTTTACTCCTCTCACAGAAGATGTGTGCCTTCATGAACGTGGTGAAGTAGGGAGCTCCATTTCACATGTTGGTAGAGTGTGGGTCATTGCGACACACTCTCGCCAGCCGGGAATAGATGATGTCGTCTGTCACCAGCTTCTCACGGAGGAATTTAAATGAGAACTGGTAGTCCTCCTCTAGCCCTGTTGGAGATGGTGTGGGTGAGTGGTTGGCCTTCTCTGTCCCAACAAACACGATAGGGAACTGTAGCCAGTTGTTGTTGGCGTTAATAGTCTGGAACATGTTATCCGTGCCCAGTGTCTCGGGGTCGGAGGGCTTGTCAAGGTGATGTTTTTGTAGGAGATGCTGAAGTGTCAGCCGTCCCAGACGTTCCCGCGGAAGAAACAGCAGACTGTAGACTGGATGTGAGTCTGTGGCTGGTGTGATGCAATATTAGCACAGGGTCGACTGAACGAGTCAGTAAAACACACAAATCTTGAACACACACGGAAGTTAGAGTATACTTAGTGTTACTGTACTAACATACATCACCTATCAATTACACCTTGAACCCAATTGCTCTCTTTTTGTGCCTACAATTTCTGAAGTTTCCGAACTGGGTGAACTCAGGGTATTATCATGTGATTCCATCTAATGCCACCTCTCCCCTCCTGCGGTTGAGAGTCTATCTGCAGATATGCCGACTCCTGTATAATCATACAAGTAAACTGTCCACCAATCGTCCTGCACCATGGCAGTGGTTGACAATTGTAAGTGAAACATGTATGTGAAAGATATGCCTAAAAATTATGTAGCTACATGTATATGACACAATTTTTCATTAATTGCTGTTTATTATTTACATCATCCAGGAATTGTATACTAGACATCTGTACGTAATAGAAACCTTGGCAGCGAGGCTCAACTCCAGCACGTGTCCCACACACCAGCAGTATGTCCTGGCCTGGGACCCTCTTGTACACCCTGATGGTTGTGGCGGGCAAACCACCACAACAACAGTGCAATAGCTACATACATTGCCATACACACATGCTCACCCATATTTTTCTCCATAATAACAGATTTGTATAATGTGCAACATTATGGCCTCTCACATAACTGTTCAAAGTACATGTTTACTGTATAAATTCGTGGAGATCTGGAGTAGCATAGCTCAACCTGAGTAAAGGACCCAGGCAAAAAGATCCAGAGCGACAGTCAGGCTTTATTACTGGAAGTCGAATACACCAGCAAAAGTGAGAGCTACAACTAGTCCTCCTTTCCCATCTAACTGCTGGATAAAGCTACATTGTTTTCCTCCCCTGGGATGTGCAAGCTGTGTAAAATATAGGCTCCGTCATTCATGCTCTGTCTGTTGCCATTACTGGATTGTCAGGGCGGTCACTGGTGGTGCAGGTGTCAATGTTGGAGGTGGGAAGGGTTAGAGCTGTGTCAAGGTCAAGATTCAGCCGGTACGGGGTGTCTCTACATAAATAACACACACACACACACACACACACACACACACTCGGTGAGTCACATGCACCATAAAGTGGGTGTTTTTATTATACTATGTGCTTGTGTAGGCTTCCTAGCTAGCCTTTATCACACACACACACACACACACACACACACACAGAGTAAAAAATCCCCTTTGCATCACCATTATTGTAGTAAAAACCATGCGCATGCTCAGCCACCCGCGCAATAATTAGATTACCACTACTCCACGCGGTGGTTGAAAAAGATGCCAGCAGGTATGTGTATCTAGTTTAATCTTGTCACAACAAGGCAATAAGGGTGTAGGTAAACTTCCTGCGCATGCATAGCTACTACTTTTTTTTACTGCCACAACCTAAAATAGGACATACAAAAAAACGGACAAAACTATACCATGACAAACTAAGAGCTTAGCAAGACAAACTGACAATACTGTGTCTATACCAGACTCCATTACGTGGGAGTGGTCCCGCCCCAGTGGTAGTGAGGCACAGGTCGGGAGATTAAAGGGACCGAAACCTGTGACCTACACGATGATCTGCAGTGGAGCTCCCCTGATGACTGGTGCATTACATAAACGACAGACAAAGGAGACAGGGTTTGCTAGCTGTTAGGGGTGGGGATAGGGGTAGTGTAGCACGTGTACCAAATATAATAGTATGTGGAAGCACACTGTGGTTTGTAACTCCATGCACAGCCTGAGTGTATGTCTGGTGGTCCGGCGCTTTGATGACGCCGACAAGTCCCCTCCAGTCTCTGTCACTACACCTCGTTCCCCACAACTCTCTCCCCCTCCTTTCTCTTCTTAACCCATACCAAACACACACACACACACACACACACACACACACTCGGTGAGTCACATACACCATAAAGTGGGTGTTTTTATTATACTATGTGCTTGTGTAGGCTTCCTAGCTAGCCTGACTGGGTTCATCGATATTGAGCAATATTATTCTGTGATGTGTGTGCATCTTAACGAAGGGAAATGTTTATGGTGTACTTGCACTGCCACTTCATGGTGTCACTATGATGTGTTAGCTCACTAGTTACGCTGTTCCAATCAAACGTTTCCGTTTGCTTGGAGGTTGATGTCAGATATATAAATGTAATCTTCCACTAGCAACAGAAATCTCATCAGGAAATCGGGTAGAATCACCAGTTTCTACAGGATGGTGTGGTGATAGTGAGAAGTCAAGCTAGCTAGTTAGCTAGCTTCCCTGTAGCTAGAGGTAATCACTAATGCCGAATTTCTACCCTATCGAGTATATTAGCATGAGAATAGGGGTGATCTGCGTTTTTCACGCGCTGCACTAGCCTTCGCACAGCGCACGGCCAGGCGGACAACGGCAGGCCAGCAGAGCCACGCCCCCACAGTTCCGCTAAAGAACTCACCGTTGTACGTCTCAACACCTCCCCTGTCACGCTAGTGCAGCGCGTGAAAAACGCAGATGACCACTAATCTCATGCTGAGAATATTATACTTACGGTAGAAAATCCGCTAGCTAGCTTGACTTCTCACTATCACCACACCACCCTGTAGAAACTGGTGATTCTACCCGATTTCCTGATGAGATTTCTGTTGCTAGTGGAAGATTACATTTATTATATCTGACATCAACCTCCAAGCAAACGGAAACGTTTGATTGGAACAGCGTAACTAGTGAGCTAACACATCATAGTGACACCATGAAGTGGCAGTGCAAGTACACCATAAACATTTCCCTTCGTTAAGATGCACACACATCACAGAATAATATTGCTCAATATCGATGAACCCAGTCAGGCTAGCTAGGAAGCCTACACAAGCACATAGTATAATAAAAACACCCACTTTATGGTGTATGTGACTCACCGAGTGTGTGTGTGTGTGTGTGTGTGTGTTGTTTGGTATGGGTTAAGAAGAGAAAGGAGGGGGAGAGAGTTGTGGGGAACGAGGTGTAGTGACAGAGACTGGAGGGGACTTGTCGGCGTCATCAAAGCGCCGGACCACCAGACATACACTCAGGCTGTGCATGGAGTTACAAACCACAGTGTGCTTCCACATACTATTATTATTTGGTACACGTGCTACACTACCCCTATCCCCACCCCTAACAGCTAGCAAACCCTGTCTCCTTTGTCTGTCGTTTATGTAATGCACCAGTCATCAGGGGAGCTCCACAGCAGATCATCGTGTAGGTCACAGGTTTCGGTCCCTTTAATCTCCCGACCTGTGCCTCACTACCACTGGGGCGGGACCACTCCCACGTAATGGAGTCTGGTATAGACACAGTATTGTCAGTTTGTCTTGCTAAGCTCTTAGTTTGTCATGGTATAGTTTTGTCCGTTTTTTTGTATGTCCTATTTTAGGTTGTGGCAGTAAAAAAAAGTAGTAGCTATGCATGCGCAGGAAGTTTACCTACACCCTTATTGCCTTGTTGTGACAAGATTAAACTAGATACACATACCTGCTGGCATCTTTTTCAACCACCGCGTGGAGTAGTGGTAATCTAATTATTGCGCGGGTGGCTGAGCATGCGCATGGTTTTTACTACAATAATGGTGATGCAAAGGGGATTTTTTACTCTGTGTGTGTGTGTGTGTGTGTGTGTGTGTGTGATAAAGGCTAGCTAGGAAGCCTACACAAGCACATAGTATAATAAAAACACCCACTTTATGGTGCATGTGACTCACCGAGTGTGTGTGTGTGTGTGTGTGTGTGTTATTTATGCAGAGACACCCCGTACCGGCTGAATCTTGACCTTGACACAGCTCTAACCCTTCCCACCTCCACCTCCAACATTGACACCAGCACCACCAGTGACCGCCCTGACAATCCAGTAATGGCAACAGACAGAGCATGAATGACGGAGCCTATATTTTACACAGCTTGCACATCCCAGGGGAGGAAAACAATGTAGCTTTATCCAGCAGTTAGATGGGAAAAGGAGGCTAGTTGTAGCTCTCACTTTTGCTGGTGTATTCGACTTCCAGTAATAAAGCCTGACTGTCGCTCTGGATCTTTTTGCCTGGGTCCTTTACTCAGGTTGAGCTATGCTACTCCAGATCTCCACGAGTTTATACAGTAAACATGTACTTTGAACAGTTATGTGAGAGGCCATAATGTTGCACATTATACAAATCTGTTATTATGGAGAAAAATATGGGTGAGCATGTGTGTATGGCAATGTATGTAGCTATTGCACTGTTGTTGTGGTGGTTTGCCTGCCACAACCATCAGGGTGTACAAGAGGGTCCCAGGCCAGGACATACTGCTGGTGTGTGGGACACGTGCTGGAGTTGAGCCTCGCTGCCAAGGTTTCTATTACCTACAGATGTCTAGTATACAATTCCTGGATGATGTAAATAATAATAATGAAAATTTGTGTCACATACAGGTAACAACATAATTTTTAGGCATATCTTTCACATACATGTTTCACTTAAAATTGTCAACCACAGGTTTCTTCTAAAGTCAGGTTAAGTAATGTTATGGTTTCGCTATTCATGATCAGACACCTGCCATGGTGCAGGACGATTGGTGGACAGTTTACTTGTATGATTATACAGCAGTCGGCATATCTGCAGACAGACTCTCAACCGCAGGAGGGGAGAGGTGGCATCAGATGGAATCACATGATAATACCCCGAGTTCACCCAGTTTGGAAACTTCAGAAATTGTATGCACGAAAAGAGAGCAATTGGGTTCAAGGTGTAATTGATAGGTGATGTATGTTAGTACAGTAACACTAAGTATACTCTAACTTCCTGTGTGTGTTCAAGATTTGTGTGTTTTACTCGTTCATCTGGACCATGTAGCTATATTGCATACCACCAGCCACAGACTCACATCCAGTCTACCAGTCTGCTGGTTTCTTCCCCGGGAACTCTGGGGACGGCCGACACTTCAGCATCTCCTACAAAAACATCACCTTGACAAGCCCTCCGACCCCGAGACACTGGGCACGGATAACATGTTCCAGACTATTAACGCCAACAACAACTGGCTACAGTTCCCTATCGTGTTTGTTGGGGCAGAGAAGGCCAACCACTCACCCACACCATCTCCGACAGGGCTAGAGGAGGACTACCAGTTCTCGTTCATATTCCTCCGTGAGAAGCTGATCAAAGAATGACATCATCTACTCCCAGCTGGCGAGATTGTCGCAATGACCCGGGCTCCACCAGCACGTCAAATGGAACTCCCTACTTCACCACGTTCATGAAGGCACTGTGAGAGGAGTAAACCGGCCAGTTTTGAGTTGATCCACACTCTGGACTATGAGTACAACAGCATCAGTGAGTTTACCATACTATGGTCCCTTGGTGGTTCAAGAATTTGCTAAAACTGCCTTCTCTCAATGCAGCTAGTTTTGTATTCAGTCAGGAGGGTAGCTACTACAGCAACACTTCACCTCCAAAGAGGCTATTGTACGGGTCATTGACTGGACCAGGGTACGTGGCGTGTATGTGGGTGTAGTAGCACAAGGAAGAAATACTCACTAGACCCATTTCTTCTCCTGAGGACAGGATCTGGGAATAATTATAAGACTAGTGACACAGGGAGGAAAGAGAGGGAAAGAGAAAAAAGGGGGAAAGTATGTGTGAAGTTCACAAGTAAAGTTTGGTCTTTTGCTCTCTGCAGAAATGGACCAGTAGGCTCTGCTCTCTGTGTTTATCCTGCTGATAACTCAGTAGAGAGCTCAGCAGGTGCACCCTGTACCTTACATATCACTCATTCATGAGTCCAATAATATGTTGTGTTTACTAACAGGTGCGGGTCGTACTAAGAGTGTTTTTGACATATTCAGAGAAGACGTGGTAAATGACGTGGAATCTACACCAGTGGAAAACACTTCCTTGAGGTGTGGGGGAGTGGCGTAGTTATATGCACCACTAGGTGCGCATGCGAAGTAAAGGGTTACTGTACTTGTCGTGTGTGTATCTGTCTGTCTTTCTGTCTGTCCGTTCCATAACGTTTCACTTCACGAGCCATGAATCGCTCCACAAACAATACCACGTATTCACCGTCGGATAAAGGTCGAAAAGAATGTAGAATTTTCTCTGAAACTGCTGCGTCCGAGAGTTATGGCGTGAAACAATTAGAACAGGCTTTCCTCAAGCGGGTCCACTTGCTCTGTGTATCTTGAAGGCACAGTATGTCGCAATGAAGTGCGTCCCGCATGCTATTTACTACTGTAGCAGCCTGTGTTAGGCTCTCTGCGAGTTACTAGTCGGAGACCACGAGTAAACGCATACTAATAGCCAACCCTATCAATTAGCGCACACGCAGTTCGCCCAGGGTTTGCACTTCAGTGCCCTTTCATTAATTCTCGCACTTGAAGAAGAAGAAAGAATTTACACAACTACAGTTGGCTCACTTACCTTGTGAAATTGCTTAACTAGTCATATACAATTAATTTTCTACCTTGTCACGTGTTTTTCATGTGTAAATGGAATCACATTCTCTATGTATTATATTGCTTGTGCTAGCTCCTCAAAATTGTACTGTATTCATTGCTATTTTAGGGGGGGGAGCTTTCTAGTCCAGTTATCTGATTGTATGATCACTAGTGGTAGAAGATCACACTATGTCGGATATTCTTGTGTTAACTTACAGGAGGAGGTGAAATTCTCATGCTGCTTCTACTAGTTCCAGCACACTGTTTTGCGCAAGGTGATCCTTGATATTGTTGTGCTATCGCCTAGCAACCTAATCTAAATTGTAGCTATGGGTAAGTAGATCCCAATGATGACCACTGGACAAAATTTTGGTACCGAATATAATAGGCATGAAACATACCCCATGCCAGTACGAACTCGTATATACACGGTGATGTCACATATGCATAAAAAATTTGCACTCCAACTGTGTTTGTTTATCTTTTCCAGAGATTCTCCATGCTCCCGAGAGTACAACCGTCTTTCTAAACCAATCAGCAGTTTTTACATGTGAGGCAAGAGGCGGCAAGACTCTGTGGAGAATCAATGGAACACAACGAGAGCTCCTTTTGCCTGTACTCTTTGATCTGGTTGTCTCAGAGATTACTACTCCTGAAGGTGTTTTGGTGACGAATCTGACCATCCCAGCCAGAGCCCAGTACAATGGAACTATAGTTCAGTGTCTGTCAGGGGTATTTGGTGGCCCCTTCGTGGAGAGTGACAATGCCACTTTGGCCATTCAAGGTATTGGTTCTTTACCTCAAAATGTTTGCTAAAGCTCTACCTGTGTTCACTTTCTCTGTGTCTGTTTGCTAAGCACAGCGAGATTTGCAGTAATGCTGTGTGTTTGTAACTTGCTATCGATGTTCTGGCATTACAGTCTATGCGGAATGACATTGATTAACCTTCGGAGCGCATGCGCAGCGAGGGTTACAGTACTTGGTCTGTGTGTCTGTCCGCCTGTTACTGCCACCACGTGCAACAAACAGGCCAAATAACAACACCAACAGGTTCAGCGCTACACTGGCTTCCTTTTAAATATGGTGATTTTCCTAACAATACTGCGTTCTAAAGATATGGTGTGAAAACCAAGTGAATGAGCCAATATGCTAATTAGCACAGATTTATCTCGACCGGGTCCGATTGTGTTTAAGGAGGAATACACCAGATTGGGGTGAAAGGTCAAGTGACCATAACTATTAACTGTTTTATACAGGAGAGGAGTGCACTGTAACCAAATAGTTGATTCCACTGTTGTTAATTTCAAAGGCTCTAGCTAAGCCCCTTGCAAATCTGTATTGTGTACTCAATTTTAACTAGCCCTCACGAAGCTTGTGCATACATAGCATTACAATACTTGGGTTGTGGGTCACTTTATAAATGAATTCGCCTGAGTGCCGGAAGTGTTTTTGTACAAACTGTTTATACAGGTACCACATGACATACTCTTCTACCTTAGCCTGTAGCCTGTTTACACTGCTTCCCACTGCACCAACAACATGCCATTTGTGCCATTCAGACTACTCGATTAGCCTCTCCTCTCCAATGTGACATGTACAAGATACACTGAATTGTATGCTCAGTGGGCACCTATCAGTTGTGCATACACATGCACATGGATATGTAGATGTAATGTGGCATAAATGGACTCACATGGTGGATGGTATGATGGCTGTTTAGGGCCATCCATTTCCATCTAACTTTCTGCCATTTCCATTCAACTTTCATTTCCATTCCACTTCCATTTCTCCATTATAGACTTCCATTTCCATTCTGGTCACGTGGTTTCGTGTGGTTCGACCTTCTCTGCGAACATAGTTCATAGAACATAGAAGAGGTTCAGTGCAGTTGAACCACCCGGAATTTGTGTAATTACTTGCGTGGTTATGCAAATCGCATCCTCGGCCCCTCTCCTCCTCCTAGATCCTCGGTGTTCTGACCTAGGTCATCACGTAACTGTTTATTGTTCTCTAATTATCCCGCTCCATAGCTAGCTACATCCAGCTCTGTCTCCATCGCGAGCTCAGCCATGGCCGCTCTTGATACGCACTTCTCACATTGAGATTGTTCGTCCAAACCAATCTGAGAAGTGCCTGAGCTCGCGATGGAGACAGAGCTGGATGTAGCTAGCTATGGAGCGTGACCAGAATGGAAATGGAAGTCTATAATGGGGAGATGGAAGTGGAATGGAAGTTGAATGGAAATGGTAGAAAGTTAGATGGAAATGGATGGCCCTAAACAGCCATCATAGGATGGTAATGATTTCTTGGTAAAAGGACTCCAAGTAGCATGTACTCAGTTCTACAACCTAATTGCCAGATAGTTAGGCGAACATATTAATCAATTCTAGGTGGATGGTGGTATGACTTTGAATCACTGAAATGTATTTTCATTGGCTAGTATTTGTTCTTGCGCGCACATGCAATGGACGTACTAGAAAAATATTTGTTCTGATTGTAATTTACTGAATTGCATCCAGGTCCACTGTCAGCAGTAGGTGATTTGAAAGTTGATGCTAAAAATGGCACCTCTTCGACCATCTCATGGACTGCTCCATTCTCTCTGGATGTGACTGGTGTTGATCCTGATATCTGGTACTCTGTCCTCATCTACAATGTGACAGATGAGAAAAACCTAACAGCTATCCTCTGTACTGACTGTATCAATATCACTGAGACACACTACACCTTCACTCCTGACTACCTCAGTCCTTGTCATGTGTACATATTCTCTGTCATCCCTCTGAATGGAGCTGGCCAGGGAGAGAGCAGTCCCAACATTACTGATGGTTTGTTTACACTAATGCATGGTGGAAGTGGCAATTCTCTGTTTAACTCACAGAAACCAAATTTCCTGAAGTGGAAGTTGAAGCCCTGAATGATAGCCATTGTGAAGTTGCATTCAGTCATGTAAGTGTGCATAATTATTATTTTAAGAAAGATTCTTATGTACTTCAACTGTTATTTCTTGCGCGTGGTGGCAGAAAACGTGGTAACAGACACACTGACAGACAGACAGACAGACAGACACACTTACAAACCAAGTACTGTAACCCTCGCTGTGCATGCGCGCTGAGGGTTTAGTAAGTAAAAAAAACGGAATATGTATTGTTGTGCTTGATGTACCATATTTAACCCTCGGTGCACATGCGCAGCGAGGTTTACTGTAGTTGTGGTGTGTGTCATTCATTCTGTCAGTTAAGTGAGAACTCACTTCTCCGTCATAGATTGCGTCCAAAACGGGTTTACATACCCAGCGGCTGATGGAGGTCAGAAAATATGTGGGATTTTCTCTGAAACTGCTTTTGTTGCAGAGCTAGAGCGTTTTACTGTTCGTACGGTGCAGCAAGGGCGGCCATTTTAACAACGCGCATGTGTGTATATACCAAAACGCATGCGACTCTGAGGCGGCAGGCGGCGCACGCTGATTGGGACCACGTGGCCAGCAGCCATTTTGTTTTCCCTCATTTGGACTAGACAGAGAAGACAGCTGAGTTCAGTAAGTATGCCTCCAACTAAGGCGTTTTAATTGTAGCTCACTAGGGTTAGGCTTGGGGGGAAAGAATAATCTTATATATGAACCTAAATACAGCACCAGTAAGTACAACAATTCTACCAGACCTGGTGATACCATTGCCCCACCCATTACTTTACATAATTGTGCGTGTGTGTTCACTATTATCACTGCGCCGAGGGTTTGCACTTCAGTGCCTTTCATTTCTTTTGTCTTCTCCTCATTAGTGGCATTTGTAACTTTCCTCATTTACCCTAGGAGCAAGTGCACACTGTATCTGTTTATAATGATACGGTTGAATTTGATGCCAACAATGGTACAAATGGAACTGTTTTCATTCTACCTGCTGATGGAGAATACAGTGCTACCATTGAAGATCCCACGGCCTGTGGAAAAGAAAAGATAAACAAATTCAGTAAGATATGTAGCATGATGCATGGGTATACAGTGGACAGAGGGATTAGACAATGTGTGAAGATGACTCTCAGCGCAAGCGCTGTTATAGCCAAGCATGCAACGAAATGTACACTACCCACTACGCATGGGCAAAAAGGCCTGCTAATTCATTGCCTGAGCCATTGTTGCTGACAATGTCAGTTTCTTGCCTTGGCAGCTTCAATGGGTAGTGTTTGAGCAACACTGGACTTTATACTTATATTCCTACCATGCAAACACTAGTCGAGGTAAGCCATTGCTCATTAACTTGAATACCCATACCTTTGTTTCGTTATGATCGCTCATTGGCTGCCTCGGAACACAGACCAAGTGCTGCGCATGTGTCCTGAAAGTTATTAATAAAAGTGTATGTTTGTGGTCCTGTGTGACATCTATTGTAGGCACATATGCCAACACCAATTAATCCTTACAGCACACTCAGCACACTTTCACCCCATTCATGCACTGTTACAGCAACCTATGATGTTCAAGAGCCCCATGCAGAGTCAACTGATGGTAGAAAGATTGTGGTAAACGGAGTGCTCATTGGTAACTCGCGTGCAAAGGGATGCTTTGTAGTGATTCAGTGCAATTTCAGTACTCAAATTACCTTTATTGCATTGAAGCGTAATGGAGAAAATCGGAGACTCTCTGGGGCAATCTCAACGCCTACGTCAAATTACACTGTTTATATGCATGATCTGGAGAAAGATGGACTTCCAAATGTACATCCAGCTAACCTTGTCCCTTTTAGTGTTGATATTACGCGTGGTGACGAAAAACGTAAGTTATTGTGGGTATAAAAGTGTTGTTTAAGCATTTGTTTGTGTTCATTTTATAGACCAAGCTCCTAATGATGAGAACCTGAAGAATGCCAGCATCTCCCTGCTTGGCTCAAGTTTGGAAATCACCTGTACTCCTGATGAGCAGAGTGCATCATGTATTCTGGTCTACAGAGCATATGGCAAATATATGTTGAACTGTGAAGAAACATTTCCTGTTGTAATCAATCTTGATCCTGACATGAACTACACATTTGCACTGTTCAGAAGGATAAACAACAATACTGATGAAAGGCCATTTTTAAACATGTTTTTCGAGGGAAAAGAGGATCCTTCACAACAACACCCATTATCAGCTGGTAACTACCTGTTCCAAGCACAACAGTGGGGCTTTTGTTGTAATAATTATTCTATAGTGTTCTGGCGCATTTGACTACTTTAGATATATTGAGTGTAGCGCTCACCAAATGTTGTCTTTACAATACAACTTCTTATTAGGGATAAAAGATGGTGGAGAAAGAGCTAAAACCACACCATCAATTTTAGCTGTCATTCTTGGAGTCTTGGTGGCTTTGTGCTGTTTCATTCTTCAGGTTGTTGTGATCGTTATAGTTTTTTTTTCACTAATAGCTATTTCTCTTTAGTTTGGTTGCACTGCTCCACTGATGGGCAGGATGGATGAGGACGGTTGTAGTAAAAAAGGGAGTAAATATGCAATGGTGGAGACCAGTTTACCAGTAGTGAGACCTTCTATCCCACATGCAATACAGTCCAGGACCAGGAGATTGACATCAGCGTTAGTCATGTCGGCTGATTATCACATGATAGTCACATGACTCATGTTATGTACATCCTGTCTCTCTCCTCAGAGAATGGCTCGTTCTCAATATGCTGAGTCGGGACCTCTTCCTACCAACAAACCCAAAACTTTCGATGTGGATACCAAGACACAGTGTCCTTACGTCACAGTCCTACCTAATGACACTACTCCTGTCTATGACAATGCCAACATCGGTTAGTAGTTTTAGCACCATGTATACATAGGTGATTGTAATCTTGTGTTCTACTATCTGTCACAGACAAGAGGTATGCGGACAAGGCAACACCCAAAGGTTGAAAGACTGCAATGCTTTGTTATACTTGTCCTACATTATTACATGTCTTCCCACCCCCCAGGACCCCCTACAGTGGAGTCAGTGATGTCACTGTTGTGCACCCATGAAAGGCATTTAATATCAAGCAGCGTATATAATATTATAACCTGTGTAATTGTACAGCTTACAATAATGGATATACACACCAGCATATCTGTGGTTCACTGTGCAGTATTACTTGTGTATTGATACCATGTACCCTATGTGTTATACCCTGCTGTATATCCCATTTTACATCATGTGTATTTTGATAGTATTTTTGCTGTTTTCAATATGCCATACAATGTATAATTTTGATTCAATAAACCAACAACGTGATATACAGCTTACTATTCCAATCAAAATGAAAAGCACTAAAGTGCAAACCCTCGGCGAACTGCGCATGCGGGGTACCACTAATTGATCGGCTGGGCTTTTTATTTCTTTACTCGTAGTATCTCGCTAGTAGCTCGCGGAGAGTCTGACACGGGCTAGCTACAGTAGTAGATAGCATGCGAGAGTCGATACATGCCCTTCGTTGTGACTTCTTGTGCCTTCAAGAAACACAGAGCGAGCGGACGCGGTCGAGGTAAGCCTGTGCTAATTTGCATATTAGCTCCTTGACTTGCTTTTCACGCCATAACTTTCGAACACAGCATTTTTACCAAAATCGCTATTTATAAAATAAAGCCAGTGTGGCACTGAACCCGTTGGTATCGCTTTTTGGCCGTCTTGTTGCGCGTAGCGGGAGAAAACGTGGTAACAGACAGACAGACGGACGGACGGACGGAATGACAAACCAAGTACTATAACCCTCTAGCGCATGCGCGCCGAGGGTTAATGATAACAAAGTGATTGCTCAGTGTTTGAGTGACACATAATATAGAAGTACCAACGTCTAATCGAGGAGTGGAGCCTTAAACTAATTTCCACCCATTATAAACAATATTGTAACGGCATTTTTTGTAGGACTGGACTAAATTGTTTTTGGATCGTTGATAACTCCCAGCAGGTGCTTTCAACTTTAAGCAGAATAAATTATTTTTCTACGGCCAGGCATTTTGATAGCTACGACTTTTCTACATTGTACACAAGCATTCCACATGTAGCACTCAAAGAAGCTTTAGAGACTGTAGTTCAGAAAGCATACATGGTGAGAGACAGTGAGTTCATTATAGCAGATAGTACTGGAAATGTGTACTGGTCTAATGTACCATCGAACTCCTCATCGAAACAGAATATTACTGAAGAGATGCTAGTCACATATGTGGAATACTTGATAGATAATATTTATGTTAGTATAGGTAATAGAATATAGACAGTGTATAGGGATTCCAATGGGAACGGATTGTGTGCCGTTGGTGGCAAATTTGTTTCTGTTTTACTATGAATAATAATTATAATTATGAAGAATATATAAAAACTAATTTGATGCTGGCAAAAAGATTTAGTAACACAATGAGGTATATTGATCATTTGCTGACATTGAATAACACATCGTTTAATTCAACCATTGATGACATACCCGGAGGAGCTTAAACTAAAAAGAACATCTGAATCACCAACAACACTGTCATACTTAGATATACATATAACTATAACAAATGGGAAATATACCACGGCAGTATAATATTATGATAAACAGGATGATTTTAACTTCAAAATTGTAAATTTTCCGTATCTAAGTTCAAATATTCCATCTGGACCAGCATACGGAGTCTATATTATTCTCCCAATTAGCTAGTACGTATAGGTAGAATATGTAGTGATTACTCGGATTTTACGTTGAGACATTTCAAACTAACGGAGCGACTGATTCATCAAGGATACAGATACTCCAGGTCCTTTTATAAGTTTGCTAAAAAGCACGCACAAATTATGATTAAATATAGCTGCGGCATACGCAAACATGTGGAGAATGGTATATGTCTACCGGCAATGGATAGGCTTCTCAGTCGCCATGTCTCGCATAGATAGAATGTATAATTATATTTATAGTCACATATTTATTTCGGATAATCTATTTTTAACATTTCTATTTCTACCATTTCTACTATTATTTATATATTTCTTACACGTGTAGCTATATGCTGTGTGTTATTTAAAGTAATCGACAGAACTATCAATCTTATTTAGAAGTTTTTTTTTTTTTTTTTTTTTTTTTTTTTCTTGCACGTGTATATGCTGTGCGTTATTTAGAGTAATCGCACGTTTTTTTATGTCTCCGTCGTGTCGTCGTGCTGTGTGAGTTTCAGAGATTTTATATTTTTCTATGAGTTTATTGATACTTTGAGGCTTTCTATTTTTCTACCGGCTGTTGTTTTTATCCTGTAGCTATCGTTTTTTTGTACATGATTTCTATCTAATTATTTTCTAACTATGTGTAAGGTAGGTAGGGACACTGGGTGTGTAGGGAGAGTTGGGCCCATAAAAGACTCTTTTAACCTACCGCCCCGGTTCTCAAGGCTGGCACACAGGGTCCTGCCTCTTTCTTTCTGTTTATATGTTATTGTCTGTGTTTTTGTATGCTTGGGTATGTTATTATCTGTGTTTTGTGTGCTTGGGTGGGAGAGGTTCTTTCTTTTCCTCTG
>CASHTH010003473.1:0-2500 GCA_030341885.1 Geodia barretti
ACGCTAGAACGCAACGACACCTATCCCCCGGAATTGCAGGCGAGCAGCCGCATAGGGGTCTCGCACCCCGCGTGCCGAGTCGGCGATCCGCCCCGGAGGAGGAATAGTCCCTCGGGGTCGTCGCCGCGAGTCCAACTGGGCAGTTTCTGGGGCTAGATCTCCTGCAGACGACTCGAATAGGACGGGGTATTGTAAGCGGTAGAGTGGCCTTGCTGTTACGATCCGCTGAGATTAAGCCCTGCATGTCCTAACGATCTTCCACACATTTTCCGCTCTGGGCCGACATACAGTAGTACCGACCGAGAAGTACCTTGCCGTTACGATCCGCCGAGATCTTCTACCCTGACTGCTCCAACGATCGTCCCACGCGTGTTCCCCTCGGGCAGTACAGACGGAGCAGTCGGGTGGGTGGCCTTGCTTTTGCGCTGACCAACCCAGTCCCTACGCCCGGTTGCCCATCGCTCTCGGCGAGGGTACGTTGGAAGTCGGCAGTCTGAAACTGGCCGACACTTTGCGGGCCTGCTCAGTACTTGGATGGGTGACCGCCTGGGAACAGCAGGTGTTGTAGGCCTCTCTTTTTGCCCATCTCTTGTCGAAACCGCTCTCTATATACCTATAGAGCAGCCTAAGGCGTCATTGTCATAGCTACAGCCTCACCAATGACCGTCGCCAGCTCCCAGGGGGAAGACGAACTCTTTTCTACTCTTTTCCGTCTGCTGTGCCAACTTATTCTTGCTGCCACTCCCAAAACATATCTATAGCATTATAGCTATGTATCAAGCTTCGGGGGCTCAGCCCGAAGGCCAGCTGTGGGCCTAGCGCCGGCGTGCCTATATGTAGTTATAGCTACTCAGCTAGCAGCTCTGCAGGCAACCATTCCACAGTCTGTCTCTGTCCACCACTCTCCGCGTACAGTCGCTCCCTGCAACGAGAGCTGGAACGAATATTAGCCGTATTGCACCTGCACCTACGGCTGTACCGGGATGAATGACACTCCTGTTGACGCTTCTCCGTCGGAAAGAGGCTTGTACCAGGATGAGTCGCACGCATCCAGAAGTATACGGACTTTTCTAGTTAAAAGAAGAAGAAGAGGCAACACCGGCTCAGTACTTGGATGGGTGACCGCCTGGGAACAGCAGGTGTTGTAGGCCTCTCTTTTTGCCCATCTCTTGTCGGAACCGCTCTCTATATACCTATAGAGCAGCCTAAGGCGTCATTGTCATAGCTACAGCCTCACCAATGACCGTCGCCAGCTCCCAGGGGGAAGACGAACTCTTTTCTACTCTTTTCCGTCTGCTGTGCCAACTTATTCTTGCTGCCACTCCCAAAACATATCTATAGCATTATAGCTATGTATCAAGCTTCGGGGGCTCAGCCCGAAGGCCAGCTGTGGGCCTAGCGCCGGCGTGCCTATATGTAGTTATAGCTACTCAGCTAGCAGCTCTGCAGGCAACCATTCCACAGTCTGTCTCTGTCCACCACTCTCCGCGTACAGTCGCTCCCTGCAACGAGAGCTGGAACGAATATTAGCCGTATTGCACCTGCACCTACGGCTGTACCGGGATGAATGACACTCCTGTTGACGCTTCTCCGTCGGAAAGAGGCTTGTACCAGGATGAGTCGCACGCATCCAGAAGTATACGGACTTTTCTAGTTAAAAGAAGAAGAAGAGGCAACACCGTGAAATATTCATCGAGTATTTCTGTATACTGCTCTTGCTGTATGCCTGAGCAACCTGGATGCACCATAGTGCTGCTACTGGTTTCATGTCAACTGTGTAACTGTACCTCAAGAAGCAATAGGGCTCTAGCGCTATATAAATGGTTTTGTAGAAAGTGTAACTCTTATAATCATCTGTTACGTATATACGCTCGTCACACCTGCATACTGCCATGGAGCTGTGCGCGTGGCGCGTCTTGCACGGCCTCCTCTCTTCAGGGGGGTCCAGTCTTTTCGTGACAGAGCTACTTCCCTTTCCGAGCGTAACCCACCAAGACGTGTACAGCTACTTACTGCATTGGGTTCTATCTAGCTAGCTACACTGCATTTAGCTAGGTGCCGTAAATCTCTTTCACTTGGTTAGTCAGGTTGAACAGACCTGGCTAAGTCACTTACCCACGTGAGGGGAGGCTGTGCAGTACCGGAGAGCATGGAGATCTCTTTTCCTACCACTATCCAGTGCCCTACGGGTGTATGGGCACTCCTTATCTCTGTCCGTTTGCCATGCTTTCCTGTACTGCACAGCCTCCCCTCACGTGGGTAAGTCAGACTTAGCCAGGTCTGTTCAACCTGACTGGACTACTATAGCTTGCTGTGTATTCTCGTCAGGCTCTGTTTCGATGCACGCTCGTGTGGCTGTTTGCTGTAGTGCACCTTGTCACTGTGTCTTTACGCATCCTGCCCATGTCTGACCTATTGCCATATAGCCCTTTGTGAAACAGCACGTCGCTGCACACTGTCTCTGTTCCTGCACTTACTTGCTGATCTAGCTACCCCACTC
>CASHTH010003474.1:0-13096 GCA_030341885.1 Geodia barretti
AGTGAGAGGTGGTTTTACAAAAATGAATGTACGACAAAGTGGCTACATCTTTGAATGGATGGTCAACCACATTTCAATAGCACCCCTGAGTATGGCCAGGTGGAAAGTGTATGTTTTGACAATGTACACAGCCTGTTGGCCAGAGCTGCCACTCTTGGTGCTAGGCTTATGAAACTTGTCATTATTGAACTTGGCACTCTGTTTTCCTCTTGAGGAATACATTACCACTAATACTCCCCTTGCTAAAGGCATTACTCACTGAAAGTATTTGGACAATGGCTCCTATGTAAACTGCCCATGACAGC
The DNA here is from genome assembly GCA_030341885.1 of Geodia barretti. Lineage (NCBI taxonomy): Eukaryota > Metazoa > Porifera > Demospongiae > Tetractinellida > Geodiidae > Geodia > Geodia barretti. The sequence goes on from CASHTH010003474.1 coordinate 306, forward strand.
GGGCACACAGATCACCACCAATGGCCTCGTCACTGCCAGCACAGACCATGCGAATTTTGATGCACAACGTCCGTCACACTGAGGAAGCTAGTGGACAGGGTTGCAGCTGAAAGAGGTCACACTTACGCTGCTTCTCTCACGCTAACTTCCCCCTCCTTTGCCAGGGCTGCAGTCTGCCCACAGTCAGGACCACAATACTACCATGTTACTAGAAGAAAATTATCCATAATCACTTAGCTTCCTTTCCTCTATAGACTCTCAAGGAATACTAGCAACCTGTAATCATTGGGTTTGTCTACTAAAATTGTGTAGAAAATCTACTTTTTGGACTAAAACCTACACATACACAACAGTCAGGGTATGAACCCCCCACACACAGACCACAGTGGAAGTTGCTTCGCCCAATAAATTGCTGCAAGAGCAGAGCCTACAGTTAAGTTATCCTCTGCAACAGGAGTGCATCCGTTAAAGCATCTCACTGCTGCCCACTACAGACACGGCGGGCGTGAAACGAGGAAAAATATAGCCGTTTGAAGGATGAGTGTGCTACTCACCACTCTTATCACTGCAACAGTCATTATGACTGCGAACTCCCGGTCATTAGAGCAAGAACAACTACTACCTGCCTATCTGTGTAAGCCTTTCTTGTTGTAATGGGCAAAAAATTAACCTCATGTTTGTGTTGTCTAGATTATCTGCAGGAATTGATGAGTGACAGAGTTTTCGAATACTTTTGCTGATAGGTAGTAACCATGCATAATGTATTTACTAGCGTTGTTCGTTATAAACTCTACCAAATGTTGTACAACAGGTCTTCCAATCATTCTTCATTGATCTTCTTAGATGCCTCCCATACACATACAATCCTGATGTTTGACTGTTTTGTCTCAAAACCAAGAAAACACAAGTGAACCCATTAGAGGTTGCGACATGAGATGAGCTTTTGTATATAATAAATTATATAGAAAGAATCGACGGTCTGTCTCCTATTGTATGTGGCCTGTATATTACAACATGATTCATGTTGACTCTTTCACCAGCAAAGCACCATAATTATACCACAACATGCTGGATTCACTCACATATGGCTTTGGTTGCATGGCTTCCACCCCAAAACTCTGCCGATAATGATGTGGCAACCATTTTTAATTTGTGGTCTATAGACCTAAAGCAGTAGTATAATGTAGAGCTGGTACCTAGCAGTTCCTATCAGCCTTTACAGTCATGAAAAGTCTTCTACTATTCCCTGTGGTGTTGTTAGTCTACAGCACAGTAGTCTGTGCAGCTAGTCAGGAAGATGATCAAGTAGTTACTACCCGTGAGTTCAGGAAGGAGTTAAATAGAGCTGGACAAGCCATGCTAGCAACAATCTTCCAATTTTTCATTCCTGGCTACACTCCAAGTCACCCTGCCTGTTCCTGCAAGGAGATCCTCCAGCTAGCCCCACAGTCTCCCTCAGGTCTCTACTGGATCAGTGGAACTGACAACAAACCCAAACACATGTACTGTGACATGGAGAGGAGCTGCAAAGGTGTAACTGGAGGCTGGATGAGAGTGGCCTCTTTCGACATGACTGACACTAGCAGTACCTGTCCATCTGGTCTGAGGACCCCTACTGGTCATCCCAGACTGTGTTCTGAAGATGTGGATCTGCCTCGTTACCAATGTTCTACATCAATTATTTTCCCAGTACAGGGAATAAAGTACTCTCAAGTATGCGGCAAGATCATTGGATACCAGTTTGGTAATGTGACAGATTTTATTCGAGTCTTCCCAACTGGCCCCAAAGTTATTGACAACATTAATGCAACTTACGTTGATGGTGTCAGTCTAACTCATGGAAGTCCTCGTGAACACATTTGGACATTTGCTGCAGCAATTCAAGAGTATAATAGCGATCAGCCTAAGTTTGCCTGTCCCTGTATTAACACTCGCTTAACTCCACTTCGTCATAATATACCTGGGTTTGTGGGTCGTGACTACTTTTGTGACACTGGCAGTGAGAATGAAGTCCAAAACATCTTCTATGGAGATGATCCTCTCTGGGATGGTGCTGGATGCGTGAGTACAACACCTGCTGTGACTTCAACTCTCCACCATGGTTCAGGAAAGAGATCTCTCCTCCAACCAGTGATGACATTGAGATGAGGCTGTGTGCATTTGAACATCACCAATACGCAGATGTTTACGTTGAGTCAGTGGAAATCTACGTACAGTGATTTGACACCGAATCCCCACACATTTCACACTTTTTGGTGTAGCTTCGTAGGATACAATGTGTCATTTGACAAATCAACATGAAAGAGTGCAAGGTACGAGAAAGGAGCAAGTAGGCGTTGGCATCGGGTATTCAGATTATCATGTAACCTTCTAACGTACCTTACTGAGACATTTTTTACGGGTACTCTTTAATGTGAAGTTTTTGAAAGCAAGTACTTTACTATATACTATTTCATACAGGAGATGTAAACTACTAATTATTATCATGGTTTTTATCGCAGCTCCTTCCAGGAAAAGATTGGCTGGCTGAAGGATAAGTAATGTTTTGCAACCTGGCATGATGCTACCATGTAGGTAGTCTCATGCCCAGACCTTCACATGCTCCTGCAAGAGAGGGTCTGATGCATAGCGTCGAATTTCTTTGCTATTGTGCTGAGTCCGCATGTTCTGAAAACGGGTTAACCAAACAGATTGCTAGGTCAAAATAATTATCATGTGACATAAAGGTAGCGGTCGCTCTGGAAGCACGTGTATATAGATCTATGCAATGAACGAAAAGCGAACACATGACTACTGCACCGTGTTACGTAATTTCTGTAAACATGCTGATTCAGCACAACCAAGAACTCCGATGTTATACCAGACATTCTTTCGTGTGGGGCACGTGAGGGTCTGGGGAAGAGACTACTATATAGGAAGGCAGACCACTTATTAGTATGTTACCACAACTTGCTAGATACAGTCACTCATGTGGTAGCAGGCTTGGGTTGGCTTCCCACCCCAAAACTCAGTCCAGAATTGCGTGGCAAACCCTGAATTTCCAACTACTCATAGACAGCTGTAGAGAGGGTAATAACACAAGTGGAATAATCATTTCGTGAAGGGATGTAGGGAACTGTGGGAGTGGTGCCTGAAAAAGGGAGTGACACTCTCAGCCGAGTACCTCCCGGGGTCACAATATGTGACAGCAGACAGAGAATCTCGACACTCCAATCATCTTCCGAATGGAGGTTGAACAGGTCAGTGTTCCTGGCAGTGATGAACCTTTACGGCCCGTGCAAAGTGCATCTCGTCGCATCGAGACTGAACTTTCAACATCCTCACTACATCAGTTGGTACCTCAATACACAGCAGCAACGGATGCTTTCAGGGTCCAATCGATGAACGTCCAGGCATATGCCTTTCCTCCATTTGCCCTGATAGGCAGGTGCCTACAGAAGATACGCCAGGAGGGTTCGACTGTGGTGCTGATAGCTCCAGTGTGGCCCTCCCAATCATGGTACCCATGGCACCTGGGACCTGGGTATGCTGGCCAACCCTCCAGCCCATCTTCAGGAATCTGCTGCACGGCCCTTTCAACAGGGATTACCCTCCGCTTGTCAAGGGACAGCTACAGCTAGCCCGCTTGGAAAGTATCTGGCGTACCTGCTCATTCTCTGGAATTTCGGAGAGAACTTCAGATATCATCACAGCAGGATGGCAAAGAGGGACAAACTCGGCCTACCAGTCAAGCTGGGTCAAGTGGAATGGCTGGTGTGACGCAAGGTGTCTCAATCCCCTTTGGTGCAGTGTCCAGCATTTCGTCGATTCCCTGACCGAGCTCTTTGACAGTGGACTGCAACACGACACTACCAATGTTGTCCGCTCGGCCGTGTCAATGACACATGAGACGGTAGAGGGAGTTCCAATCAGCCAACATCCTCTGGTAAGACGACTAATGAAGGGAGTCTACAATCCCAGGCTGCCTAAACCTCGGTATACTTACGCATGGGAGAGACATTGTGACTCAGTATATAGTGGGGATGGGTAAAAACACCAGCCCACCCCTGAGACAGTTGAGTCAGAAACTGGCCCTTCTGACAGCACCGGTTGTGGCAAGCCCTGAAAGTCTGAGTTGCAGGCATTGGACCTGAGTTCTGGGTGTTCACCCCAATAGGGTACTCTTCCACCTTACTGGTATCACCAAGACTCAGAGGGTGGGATCACCACCAAAAGAGCGCTTCTTTGGTGCCTTCTCTGATAAATGGTTTTGTGTGGTGGATTGCCTCAAATGCTATGAAGAGACGACTGCCAAGCATAGAGATCCACAGTCAGAGGTGCAGCCTCTATTTTTATCATACACCAGGCCGTTTAAGCCGGTGACCTCCCAGCGCATTGCCCACTGGATCAAACATATCCTATCAGAAGCTGGGGTGGACACCAGAGTGTTTAAAGCCCACTCTGTACACGGGGCTTCAGTATCTGCTAAGGAGTTGGTATACCCGACATCCTCGAAATGGCGGACTGGAGCTGAGATACGACCTTCAGGAAGTTTTTATTACCGCACGACTACATGCACCATTATACTCAAAATCTCTTCCAACCTGTGGATGGAAATTGAGTGGATATCAATGCCGTGCCGAGTGGTAGCTATAGCCATATGAGGCAGGAGTAGTTGCCTGGCTTCTATCAACTGTAGTTGTGTTCGCTATTGGGAGGCAACATGGCATGATAATGTGTTATATTCAGTGCTTTGCACATAGAGACTGAAACTTGGGATTCATGATTCGATATTAATTCGATAACTTTGATCGGAAAAGCTTGCTGATCATTTTGGTATGTTTCTCAGGTGCACAGCATGTAGTATGGTTGAGTAATGACAAGTTTCAGTCTCTATGTGCAAAGCACAGCACCAGGAAGGCAGTTAACATTTTACCACAACATGCTGGATAAACTGACTGGACATGACTGACACTGACAGTACCTGTCCATCTGGTCTGAGGACTTCTCGTGGGCTGTGTATGAAAGGTGATGATTCATATCACTCTATTTTGTTCCCAGTACAAGGAATAAAGCACTCTCAAGTGTGTGGCAAGATAATTGGATACCAGTTTGGCCATGTCACTGATTTTATTCGGCTCCACGTAAGTGGCCCAATACTCATAGACAACATTAATTTAGCTTACGTTGATGGCATCAGTCTAACTCATGGAAGTCCTCGCGAGCACATTTGGACATTTACTGCAGCAATGCACGAGTATGACAGTAATCAACCGAAGCACGCCTGTTCCTGTATAAACACTCGCACTCCTCTAACGCTGGTAGCTAATAAACTTGACTTTCTGGGATATGACCATTTTTGTGACACTGGGAGTGAGAATCAAGTCCAAAACATTCTTCTATGGAGACGATCCTCTCTGGGATGGTGCTGGATGTGGTGAGTACAACACCTGCTGTGACTTCAACTCTCCACCACGGTTCAGGAAAGAGCTCTCTCCTCCAACCAATGATGACATTGAGATGAGGCTGGGTGTGTTTAATTATCAAAATTCTGATGTTTACATTGAGTCACTGGAAATCTATGTTCTGTGACTAATCAACCCTGTAGACGGACCTATAAATACTGACACCAGCTCATCCCCTGTGTGAACTTGTTGTAATGCATTTTTGGCAAGCAAACACAAGTACTTTACTGTTTGCTGCGTATTGTAAAATGATTATAATAGAAAAGCAAACCCTCTGCGAAATGCGCATGCGCAGTACCACTAATATTGATGGCCGGCTGGGCCATTAGTATACCTTTATTTGTGGTCTCCCCCAGTAGCTCGCGGAGAGTCTGACACGGACCAGCTATTCAGTAGTAGCATGGGGAGTCGATACACGCCCTTCTTTGTGATTTCTTGTACCTTCAAGGTAAACCTAATTAAGGGAGTTAAACGTAATTGACGGAAGGAACCAGCCAGCCCAGTAACGCGCATGCGCGGGGTAGACTCGGAGAGCCCTTACTTTTGGCGGAAACGGCATCCATAGCTATACACATCCGGCACATAGCATAACTGGTATACCAGTTTCCTACCTGTAAAACCAGTTTTTTTTATCTATAAGACATGGGGGTGGGCCCTGCGGCGGTTCTTCACTCTGCACGGGTGTTTTAGCGCGTAATACGCGCGCACGCGCGCGTACATTTCCAAAAAAACATGGCAACCGCACTCCGCAAAGTTCTATGGTCGTTTCAAGAAAGGCATACAAAATAGAAACTTTATGCATTGATACTGTAGCATATACAACGCACAGCTTAGGCTTCTGGCCAGACCTTGGGGCAGGGTACCGCTTGAAAGCTCTAGCTCTATGGCCATCTTTCTCGCTGCACCACGTGCGCACACATCAAAATGGAACTATGACCGATAGTGTGGCTTCGGTTTGCTGCCGACGTTGCTATACAAATGTGGGGCGCGCGGATTTTCGGGTATCGTGACATCACTAAATTATACGTGAACGTGTCTGCCGACAGATTTGAAGCTGCTAACTTGCTGTGAGTTACTAAAGTACTGTAACAGATACTCAGCCTATCCCTTGGGCCTTCTCTCTCTCACTCCGGAGTGTCGTGACATTTTTTTGTAGAAGTTACTGATAGCTCTACACATGATGTTTCAATCAGAGAGTATCCCATAATGCAGCTATATATGGCTTATGCAATAGACACCACATCTGTGTAACTCTCTCTTTCATTGTCTCTTTCTCTCTATCTCCCTCTCTCGCTTTGCAGGAAACACTCAGAGATACCCCGTAAGTGTGCCATTTCACTGCATCACTCTATACTCTTATTTTACTGTAGCCTTAGATTCGATATTGTATTTCAAATTCCCCATTCTGTCACGATTTTCCTGTCATCTAAGAGTAGACACTAGTTTTGCTTATGCAGCACTACATTATGCAAACTTGTACGAGCTTTGACACAGTTGCGATATAAAATCCGCCCCCTGTATGAGCTGAAGAATGAGTGACCTAGCAATTCCCACACATTCTGAACCACATCCTGTAATGGCATTGATCTGCCGCATTTCTAAAAGAGCAATCAGTGGAAATTACATTCTTTGCCTGTATTGCAATTTCCCCTTTTTGTCTCTGTCCTCCAGGGCGCTTCACCTCTCTACTGCTCTCGCTCAATGGCAGAACAGAAAAATCGCTTGAGGGTGCAATCAGTGTTGTCATCCGACGACCATGAGCCTGGATACAAGACATTCTCAGAAATGAACAGTCTGGGTGACCTGCTGGGGGTGTTTGGGATGACTGTGAGGGTGCGGGGAACTGAAACGCTTTGCTCCGAGCAAGGTGGCAGCCTCAGCAAATACCTTAGTGACATGCAGCCGGCAGACTTCACTGCCGTTACGAAACTGTACAGGGCCCTATTTGATCACGGCGATGGCCTGGAGAGGGTTAGGCTGCCGCCCAACCTCCCAGACTTTTTGAAGCCACTCTTCCGACACATGGTTTTCTGCCGCAACCGCCGGCCTCCTGAGCCACAATTCAACAACGGGGCTGGTAAACAGTGGGGTAGTTGTGTGATGGAAATGCGGCGCCATGTGGGGATTGGCAAAGAGTGGGGAGTCAAGGCGTCCACAACTTCCAGCACCAGGGACTGGTGTGGAATGAGGGCCAGTAACATATCAGGTAACACCTTACCCTGCATACCCTACCTTTTATCTGCTGCGGGTATGGCCCATAATGTAGTGTTGTGGGCCCAAATGTTCTGAGAGGGGAACACAGTACATACTAGGTGTCTGCAGCATGATGCATTGTACAGCTACAGATACATCTCGCACATGTGTCCTAGCTTTCTTGTGGCTCAAGTAAGATTTTCTTGTAAGATGCCCCGCAGAAGTGTAACTCCCTCAGCACTTGTAGTCCAACTTCAAATGAAAAGCACTAAAGTTCAAACCCTCGGCGAAGTGTGCATGCGTGGTACTGCTAATTGATGGGTTGGGCCTATTAGTATGCGTGTACTTGTGACTTCTAGCTAGTAGCTTTGTGTAAACCACTTTTTTTTAATGTGTACCCCCCCGTAAAGGAAAGAGGTGCCCAAAAGCAAGTGAAGGATCCCCCTGGAAGCCAAGTGTTTTGCATCGTTGCCCTTACCTCATTTTGGCACCGAAAAGTGTGTACCGTTAGCGGGCACTTTTATCTGTTGGTACAGCATTTTAGGTGAGGCATTGCTATATTGCATTGAGTAGGTTTTGCTCTTCTGCATGATGCCCAGCTTCACCCCTTCTCCTCGCTGGTTGGGACGTAATGTATGAGATTGATGCTAAGGAACCACTGGTGGTTTAGAATTCTGGCTTTTTTCCGGCAACAAAGAGGGAACACATGCGGTTGAAATTCCTACGTAGTGCATAGCATCTATGCCCCCGGTGCAGAATGTGCGTGTGTGCCCTAAGGGCCTACGCCACAAACCCCAGCTACTTGTTGGCATTGTCAGTTTCTCGCTCTGGGATGGGCTATAGCTGCATTAGTGTGTAGCGTTTGTTACACTCGATGCTTATAGTTTCATCCACTCATAGTCGGATGAATGGGCAAACACTTGTCGAGGTAAACCATTGCTTGTTAGTATATTGGCTCGTGTTTCACCCCTAAACTTCTGATTGCAGTATAGTTCCAGGAAAATCCCTTTCTAAACTCCATGCTGACGTTGTACTGATGCCGCTCTTTTACCGCCTCGTTGCGTGTAATGCCAGAATAGTGGCCGGCCATCATGCGCACACCCCTTGGATTAATGGCCATAATTACGTATAATGAAGAGCCTTGGTATCTATTTGGTATGTGTATACAGGTGTGGTGGACTTTCTGGTGGAAAATGTGGATGCTAGGGTCCTGGCGGTGGGGGGAGTGAACTCAGAAGTGACAGCACAATGCCAAGTGCTGGCCCCACTCCTGCTCCAGAGAGAAAAACAAGGGGTGTGCCCAGTTGGTAAGTTTGTTATGTGACCTACACAGTACGTGTCAAAAACCATTTCAACAATTTTGTATGGTAGGGTGGAGTGAGGTAGTTGAAGGTATGCAGGAAACAGTGCACAGCAAATTGCATTTGACTTGCATAAAAATCACTTAGGTTACAGCACGGGATAATCACGTGGGCATACCTACAGTAAGAGTCAAAAAAAACGTTTCCAATTTTGTTCCATTTCTTTCTGTTCAGAGGTTGTCCCTTCCTCGGAGGCTATGCCATAAAGTACCATGATTATCAATGTAAACCACATAAGCCATGAAATAAGTACTAATCAAGAAGGGTAGACTGCTTGTGGGTCTTTAGATTTCGTGTGGGGTCTGGGTACCCGAGACTAGGGTAGTAGGGTAAAGGTAAGGTAAAAGTATTGACGCGTACTGTATTGTGTTCTCCTAATCTCAGGGTTCACCATAAATGAGCATATCCTAACAATATTCCAGCTGGTTCCAGATGGGGGTGCAACTCAACCAACCAGATACGCACTGAGGCCTCACCCCATAAAGTACATCACCTTTCAGAGGAAACCATACCTCACACAATCACTAAGTGATGTAATACATTTCATCGATGATCTGTTGGTACTGACAGCCAACGTCGAACAGCAACTTGCTCCCCCTGAGCTTGAACTGCAAGCTACCCCCCTGGATTCAGATACTGAAGGTAATAGGAAAGGATTTTGGGCATTTGTTGGTAGAAGGACAAAGGGTAAGAGGAGGGGGGTTACAGCTTTGGGGAATAGTGCTGAGGAGTCAGTGACTAAAGTCTGTTCCGCAGTTTATCAATGGGGTTGTTGAGGGAGGTGGAAGAAGGTGATATTGGGATTTAAGTAGTGGTGGGAGACTAGGAAGACTTTTGTTTGGATGTGATGGTGTTCGCTAGGGAGTCAATGGATGGTGCTTGGAAATGGGAGGGGGGGGTGTATGTTTTGCCTAGAGTATCTAGTTACACTTACTTGGGTGTTGATTTTACTAGTACTGGTGCATGGGATGAGCAGCATATCAAGAATGTGTTAGATAATGGTAGAAGGAAGGTTAGCACAGTGTAATTAGTAATACGGATATTAGTGCTCGCAGGTTGTTGTTGCTGGCGGTGGTTAGGCCAACTTTGAGTATGGGAGTGAGGTGTAGGAAGCCAATAAGACTCAGGCAGCTGCGTTAGAGTCCGTGATGCTGGGAAGAGCTAAGCATATTCTTGGATGTTCGTCTAAGACATGTAATGAAGCCGTTAGGGGGGATATGGGGCTTGATACGTTACAAGGGCGTAGAAGTTGAAGTGGTGGTATAGCATTGCCAGGCAATAGGTAGCTATCCGAAGAAGCTTTTTAATCAGGAATGGAAGCCACGGAGAGGAAGTGTTGGAGTATATAAGGTCATTGATGATCTCTTTTCGTCATTAGGTCTTGACAAGGCAGAGTGGTTTGCATGATATTCAAAATGGGGATTGCTCCATGAAGGGCTTTGTGTCTATAGTAGGGGACAGTATCAATGAGAGGGAAAATAGGAAGTTTGAAGAGGGCAAAGTAAAGCTGTTATTGTATAAGACATTTAACAAGGTGGTAGAGTTCAAAAGGTACTTGCATGGGAAAAGTGATGCTGGGTCTAGATTAGTGTTTAAGTTCAGGTCAGGCACGCATGGGCTAAACGAGGAACTGGGTAGGCATAGGGGAAGGAAGGGGATGAAGGAGTGCCTGTTGTGTGATGATGAGTGTGAAAGTGTGAGTCATGTGTTGTGGGAGTGTCCAGCATATAGTAGTGTTAGGAGCAATTTCTTAGTTGCCCTGCAGGGGAAGCTTGGGGATGATGGGTTTGAGCATTTCCAGTCGCTTGATAGTTTCAGGAAAGCATCCTTTATATTGGGTAGTGAGCAGTGAGAGGATAAATTTTGTAGTTTGCTTTATTTTGGATGTTTGGGAACTAAGAAAGGTTGGGTTGTACGTCAATAATCCCAGCGTACAACACACCCAGTCTCACATTGCATTTGGGGAGCTTCAGGGTGTCGCTCGTGGAAGTGGGTGAGTTGAGGTGTCTGGGAGGTGAGACAGACACCTCATGTTCATATGGTGTATGTTCGTTTGTTAACGGTTCCACCCACTGCTCTGGGTGCGTGGTCTATGGCCCTAGTGCTATGACAGCCACCTGAGTATTATTATTACTGCTACTCCCTTAGATGCTGGGACTAACAGGCCAAGAGATATTATCGAACAAAGGCTAAGTGAAGTTGAGGAAATGCTGAGGAAGCTGACTACTGCTTAACTTTTCTCAGTTGGGAGCCATGCTTTGAACTGAAATCTGTTTGAACTGCACTACATACATAATGTATACATTTGACATTAGTGTACTAAACTTAATCGAACTTCATGCTGAATCTGTGAACCTTTACACATAAAAATGCGATTAAAACGAAATGATGAAAGACGGAGACAAATGAAACGAAAGAGACAAGTCCATCCAGCAAGCTACCTGTGTATGTGCTGTTGATTTACTAGTCATCTATGTATTATGCATAGCACATCCATGGTTAGCCTCGTTCCATTGCCTCCAGAAAAGAGGGGGGCGTATATTATACGTCACACAGCCAATTAATGCCTGGAATCGACACTTCTTTTCTGCTGCCTGGACCAGTGTTCATAAGTCTTGTCTTCTTCGAGAAAGTAGTCACGTTCCCAGACTTCCCCTGTGGAGAGGGTACAATCTACTTTTTATAGTAAAGGCATTGTGCTTAACACATACATTCAGCGAGTATCCCTCTATTTCATGTGTGGTGTATGTGTCCAGCAATGGCTTTACGATCCATGAAAGTTTATTATACATTTGCCACAAGTGTTTTCTCCCTTGAATGTTTCTTGCAACACAGTATCAGGGATTGACATTTGGAACAAAACTTCACGTTATTGAGCACTGATGTTACAACTTCAAATCTACTCTTGTTGCAAGTCATTTTCAACTCAGCAGCACACAATGTCTAGCAACTATCCCATCTAGTCCTATATCCGTCCTAATGTCTGCCATGTACATAGCCACAACACACTTTTTATCCTCCATTATACCCCATTAGTCTCATTCCCAGACAACGGCAACTGCCCACACTTCTTCACCGAGACCATGCAGCCTCAAAGCACTTTTGGCAGCAAAACCCAAAATATACTACTCGAGACCCTTTCCCTCTATTCTGAGAAGAACACTAAGTATCATATATTATGAGTGAGTTGTCCTGAGTGTCCTAACTTTTGTGACAAGTGGTTACATGGAAATAATGTGTTACTACGTGCGAGCAGACTTTGGCGGAAGGACCAGTGCTTTGGCTATAGCTGGAGATTGCAGTGGAAAAAAATGGTCCTGGATGGTCTTAGTATTAGGGTCAGTCAGGAGAATGATCATAGCTTTTGACCACACTGCTAACCCTAGAAGGCATTTAAGAGTCTTCTTATTAGCATGCATTAGCCTTGCTACCACTTCATATGACCGCACCATGACGCCTAGGTAATTAAGACGCTCTGCAACAAATGGGAGTTTTCTGTCTTAATTGTGGCAATGTAGTTCAGATTGTAGCCCATCGTGTGGTCTATGACAGACAAAACTAGCAATGCTATCATAAAGTACAAGACAGGTTGAAGTAGCACTTGTGCCTTCTCAATCATGGAAATTCATGTGCTGGCCTCTGCAGCGCTGCTTGTCGTTTGCATAGTAGTCTGTGCCGGTCAGGAGAATGAACAACCACTGACTACTAGTGAACTCAGGAGAGAGTTGAATAGAGCTATGCATGCTATGGTAGTAACAGTCTTCGAAATGTTCAGTCCTGGCTACACTCCCGC
>CASHTH010003475.1:0-44116 GCA_030341885.1 Geodia barretti
CAAGAGGCGAGGTAAATGAGATTAAAAAATAATTGGGTAATATTGTAGAGATACCGGTGCGGTTAGGAATGCAGATCGCATGAATCAACGCCGAGTGCGCGTGTGGCACTCGTCGGGGCGGGTACGCCGCAAAACCGCACCTACCGGGCCTGGGTCCTCAAAATCCTCCTAAAGAACGGAAACTGAATGGCTCTGGTTTAGGTACATAGCACTCCGCTGGAGTGCAGCCGGTTGGCAATCACTTTTCTATAGATATGTTGCTCCGCTGGAGCAAGGAAACCGATTTTTGATGCCCACTTTCAACGCCTTGCGCGTCTGTATTGATACGTCCGTTTCGGTGCAACCTCCTCACGCCAGATGAAGTTTAAGTATTTAATCAGGTAATTTCTGAACGGGTTATAAATAGCACGACGACAAGCAAAACCGTTTGTAGTAGTGCGATTCATCACACGTCGTGTCGTCCAAGATTACCCAATTTATTTGTTAATCTTCATGAGGCGTGATATTGCTTCGCAGTGAGAATAGAAATAGGTTGTGGATCTTCTCGCACTTCAGCGGAGTGCTATGTATCCAAAACGTGAGTTCGATAAAAGGAACCTCTACTTGTACCGCAAGGTGTGAGTTTGCGCGGAATACGCTACAAACTAAAAGTTTGTGCTACAATTTATGCCTTTGACACGCGAAAACGGAACCTTTAGACGAAATGTTTAAGTCGAACTGACGTTATCTAAAGAGTTGCTGAAGGCACACAAGGGACGAGCGTTTGTGGAACCTTTATCGAACTCACGTTATAAAATGGAAGAGCCTTGTCATCAGCGGGTAGTTGATGACAAGGCTCCAGTTATATTCACTCAATAGTGAGGTTATTCAAAGGGCTGAAGTTTCCCGTCTCTCACGATGTGTACAATCCGTTCTTCAACCCGATCATACATCGCCTCGCCGTGGTCATCAAACGAAAAATTGCCTAAAATCGTCGGGAAATCCTTCGTCTGTGCTAAGGCATCCCGAATCGCGGCTGAATCTGTCGATTGGGCATTCGCAATCGCGTTGGCGAGGATATAGAGCGTCGCATACGCCTGCGCCTCCCACGGTCCAGGTTCATGACCGTATTTCGCCCGATAATTCTGGACGAAGGCTTGGCTTCCCGGTGCGTCAGACCCAACAGACCATCCAGAAAAAGTTATCGCACCCTCGGCGGCATCGCCTGCTGTTTGGATCTCTTTTGCAGTCAAATCAGGAACAATAAAGTGAACAGCATCGGGAATACCGATCGCTCGCCCTTGAGCGATAACCTGCGTCATCTGTGATGACAGAGCAGAGATAAAGACCGCCTCAGGCTCCATGTTCATGATATTGGTCAATTGCGCAGAAAAATCGGTGTCGCCGGTTTGGAAGGTTTCCTCCGTCAGAATCTCAACACCGCCTGCCTCAAGTGCTTTTCTTATCTCATCATTGCTACTTGTGGAGTAGGCATCAGCGGCATCATATATCGTCGCGACCTGTTTATACCCGAGTTTTGCCTGCGTCGTTCTCATACCAACCGGGGACAGTATATTTACGGCGAGACCCGCGCGAAAGACATAATCCCCAATGCTGCTTAAACCCGCAGCGGAGGAGATCGGACTAAAAGCGACACCCCACTGTCTTGCGCAATCGGAAAAGCATCTTTGAGATGCGTCGAGATACCAATGCCGACGATGGCAGGTACACCTTGATCCACCAATTGCTGGACGGCTGCAACCCCGCCCTCTACGGTGCTTTGCGCGTCCACGGGAATGAGCGTGAGGTTCGCATCGCTGAGCATATTAATCTCTTCTCTTGCCAACTCAAAGCCGCGTTTCATTGGGAGTCCATACGGTTCGGCGTTGCTCCTGTCAGAGCTACCGCCACACCGATGGGAATCTCACCATCCATCATCGGAGGCATTGCGGTCGTCAGGCACCATCGGAGCGATCTTTTCGCAACCGGAAAGCCCGACTGTCAAAGCAACAATCGCGAATGCAAACGCGAATGTTATGATTCTTCTTACAGTCATGTTAAATCTCCTTTATTATTAACTATTTCTATATGAAACGTTCAGGCGGATCAATAAAAAAATCGCCCTTAAACCAGATCCGCTGTCGTCAGAGAGTACAAATTTTGCATTAAGCCCCCATTGATACCCCAAAACCGCTTTGGAGACCAAGCACTCCAAGACAACGTTCTGATGCGAAAAACTTAATCTTCGCCAACTATTGTTTCATAGTTGGAAGTTGTTGTCAATTCAAAAAACGGAGAGATACAGTTCTCGGTTTCAGTTACCATTAACAGAGCGTATAGCGTTTAATTGTTAGAATCAGGATTCACAGGATTAGAGGATGGACAGGATTGAAAAGAGGCGAGGTGTTTTTGCTTGGGTGTTTCCCCAGGAAACCTCGCCAGCAACGGACATAAGAAAATCGGGGTTACAAACCCCTCCCACATTACCGATATTAAAATACTTAAACTTCATCAACCGCTCCTACCGGGACTGGGAATGCATACGTCCAAAACTTTCATAGTTTTTGCGTCAATAATTGCAGTAGCAAGATTCCCGCGACTGTGATTAGAGAAACTGACTATCCACGCGAACCCTTGAAAAGATAGATATGCGTGAACTCCGTTTTGACCGGCTAAAGTTGTTTTCACTCGTGCATCCGATTTTGCGATCTGAAAATAGCCGTCAGCTATCAGGGCGCATTGCTGCGCAATACTTTCAGCAGTCAGCCAGAGACTGGACTGGAAGATTGGAATTGGAAGATTGGAACTGCTGACCGACTTACCGCTTGACGAAGCCACCCATCTGAAGCCGATAGCCAATTTGCTGAGAGGAAACGGTCTGAATTGCAAGCGAATTTGATATCCGTCTGCCTTTGTCTATCTCGGGTGGTAACGTCATTGGATTTTGCTTCGCGAGTTCGCGAAGATGCATTGCATGTCGGAGATAGACATCCCGAAATTTCTCATAACGCTTGAGTCCGTGTGCGATCGGAATTTGTTGATACTGCGCGGCACACATCTCCGCGGCATCCGCTTCGAGACGTAAGACCTTGGCATAATTCCCCTCCTGCTCTGCCAACTCCCGCTGTTTCCTGAAAAACGTGGGATAGATACCAAATTCGTAAAACCGGTTCGGGTAGCGCGGCAGCCACGTTGCGATAAATTTTTCGATGTTCCGGCGTTCAGCATCCAGCACTGAAAAGACATCGGGGTTACAAACCCCTCCCACAAAGTCCTCATACACAAAGGAGTCGCGGGGACAAACCCCTCTCACAAAGTCCTCATACACAAAGGAGTCGCGGGGACAAACCTCTCTCACAAATTTCTGCCATGCGACCTCGGCACTCGTGCGGTGGTGCAGATACTGTGTCCGAATCTCGTATGCCTCTTTTTCAGCGCGCACTGTCCACTTCTCGTATCCGCGCTGCGTATAGTAAGCGTGGGCAATCTCGTTCATCGGAAGAGAGATGCGTGTGAGGCATTCTGCGGCGGCTTCGTGCCAGAGGGCAAGTCTACCATAATCGCCGGACTGTGCATAGCGTTTGATAAAGACCCCAGCGGTCGCTGTGCCTTCTCGGATTGCCATAGATGGCTGCGCGGTTAGACAGCAAAATCGGAAAAAGTGATAGTGCCCGAATCAAAGGGTGTTCTCCCTTTCTGAATCGTGGATTGAACAATGTGGACGGAAACCGAGCGGAGTCTGCATACTACCTTGTGGACGGAAACCGAGCGGAGTCTGCCTACTACTTTAGCATCATGCGAACGGTTCCAGAGAACGCCTCATCAGGGGCAAGCACAATCACGCCTGCGGGGATACCCCTTGCCTCTAAATTGATGGCATCCGTTGGGCAGGTGTAAGGCTCAAAACAGATGGCGTTCCTATTAGGCGGTGTATAGACAACGAGCTCCCTGAACTGCGCATCCGATTCCATCACCATGCCGTATCCGGTATCCCGGTTCTCAATGAGACATCGACTTACGCCATCAACCCATTGAACGTCCGTAAAGACATGGTCGAGTTTCAGTTTCGCAAACGGTTGCCCACTCCGCAGATCCAGTGTGTCAGCGACATCGTGTTGTGTCCCGGTTGGCACGAGTACATCGTCCAATTCCCAATACTTGGCAGCAGGTACGGTAATTATCGCTTCGGCGGCATTCGCCTCGGTGCCGAGGTCTACGCTAAAATAGGGGTGGATACCGAACCCAACAGGCATATTCCGATCGCCCGTATTCTTGATAGCAATCCCCATCGTTAACACGGCATCTTTGAGGGTATAGGCAATCTCAATTCTGAAAGGGAACGGATACTGGCGACCGACATCCGGAAAATCTTGAGAATTAAGTGAGCATACAAGTGTTGCTCCGTTTTCATCGGCGACATGGCTTTCAACCTGATACGGTAGATTCAACAACAAGCCGTGGATTGTCGTTGGAGAGTCCGGTGCTTTGTCAAACTGATAGGTTTTTCCCTCAAATTGCCACGTGCCGTTGCGGATTCGATTGGGGAAGGGAAACAGAATCGGATTGCCGTAGGCGGTCGGACGTGCCTCCAAAGTAGCGAGATCTGGCGGGGCATCTATCAGGTTCAACCAAGTATCCCCATCTGCGACTTTGAAGGCGTAGCAGTTATTACCGAGTGCAGGCACAATCTCAGCGACGGCTTTTCCATCTTGCTGGATGTAGTAAACTTGAAAACCTTCGACCGTCTTCACTACCACTGAATACATTGTATGCGCCATCGTTTTCTCTCCATGTGCGTTTGCGAGTATCGTTGAAAGTAAAAAAAGAACACAACTTATTCCAATGCGGAGCGCGCGGTGCCAGATCCCCCCTCCAGATCGACGAAAAGAAAAAGAAAAAATACCCATTATTGATTAGCACCTCTCTTATGCTTTACGGCAGCCACGCCCACCCGGCGCGTGCCTACTACTTTTGAGCGCACCAGCGAATGCCGCGCTCCAGTACCTCTCGGAAGTTCGGATTAGAAAAGGTAACATCGTCGTGTCCACTCTGGAAACAGAAGATGCGAGAATTGCCGTATTCACGCGCCCATCCCAACACATCCATACTGTTCGGATGATCGACAGTCAACAGGATCGAGCTATCATCATCAGCGGACTCCATGGTATAGGTTTCGTCACCCATCTCCCATTCGGTGAGACCTTCTGTGATTGGATGCGCCGCATCAGCGATTTGCACCTGTAGCGTTTGCCGAGGATAGTAGCCAAAACCGCGTTCATGGATACCACACATTTCAGAATAGGCATCCCAATCTGGAAACGCTAAGATGGCGTGATGCAGAATGATCATGCCCTGTCCACGTTCCGTTAAACCGAGGATAGCCTGTGCTTGCGCATCCGTCGGATAGGGACGGTGAAAGTTGTAAAAGACGACGGTATCGTAGTCGTTTTGGCTTGGATCGTCTACAAAATCGTCCAGATCCTCTCGGATGAATTGAATCCCTTCCATACTTTCAAAAACTGCGTCAAACTGTTTTTCTTGGAAGCCGTGTTCTCCAGTTACGATTGCGATTTTCATAATTTTTCTCCTTTCAGAGTTTTTATAGTAAAGCCGACAATTAACCATACATGTGCGAGGTTAGAAACCTCGCCAGCGAAGGAGGACAATTGTGTGGAAACCCGTAGAAAGAAATTCTTAATACCGCATCCACTGCCACAATTGTCCCAAGGTGGGACGTTTGCCGTACATCAGAATCCCAACCCGATAGATTTTTCCGCTGATAAGTGTGACGAGCAGCACAGTCGCACACATCAACAAAATGTTCAGTAGAATTTCCCATAGAGGTGGCATTAGCACGTTGATTCGCATGAACATCAGTATCGGCGAGAAAAACGGAATATGAGAGAGAACTATAGCAAATGGTGCATCAGGCATTTTGAACAATTGGACCATTAGCACCACCGGAACAGAAGGCACAATGGCGAGCAGGACACCGAATTGCTGTGCATCTTCGTTGCTGCTGCAAATCGCACCGACTGCCGCATAAAGCGCTGAATAAAGGACGAAGCCGCAAATGAAATATATCAAAAAGTAGATAAGCACATTCGTACTACTGGCTTTAATGAGAGCAATAGCGATCAATAAAGACTGTTGGGCATCTATACCAAAGGCATCAAGCAATAAATTGAAATTGTTTATCAGCATCGCACCGAATATCACCCAAATCGCAAAAATTGTCAAACAGGCGGCACACACACCAATAAGTTTACCAAACAAGAGGTGATACGGTTTAATTGACGAGACGATTACTTCAACAATACCTGTTGTTTTTTCTTCAAGAACGTTTTGCATGACAGAGTTCGCATACATGAGGATAAACAAATACAGTAGGAAAATAAGGAGAAATGCTATGCCACGCTGGAATTGCGCTTCTGTTTTTCGCTCAACCTGAATTTCTCCGGTGTCACTATCACCAATAACAGCGAATGTGTCGAGTGTGACAGGACGCATCAATCGTTTTATTTCCGGAGGCGAATAATTGCTTTCATCAAATCGCTTGTTTCTAACAACATCTGTGAGAATACCGCTCAAGACGTTTTGTAACTCAAAATTAGTGGTAGTCTTGGCGTGGTAGTAAACTCTTCCATCTTCAAAAACATTTTTTGGAATGTCAAGATAGGCGTAAATCTCTCTAGTAGAAACTTGTTGATTAAGCTCGGATTTTACATCGCCCGTGGCATCTGATATCTGATGAATTAGTTGATAGCGTAACTTCCCTTTATATTCAAAAATGGGATGTTGCACAATTCTAGCTTTCAATTCTGGGAAAATGTCGCTTGTTTCATCAATCACTACGATCCTTCTCACACTCACTGTTTTCTGCTCTATCATAGCCATAAAACTCGGCAGGAGTATTACAGTGCACATCAGCATTGGCATCAGGAACACCGAAGCCACAAAGCCTTTCGTCCTGACGCGCGTTGTGTATTCACGTTTAATGACGGTAACAATCTTATTCGGCATCTTGCACGACCCTCCATGTGCTTCAACGCTCTGGACGAAAATCTCGTGTAACGTCGGTTCAACTAATTCAAAGCGTGTCACATCAACGCCTTTCTCAACCAGTTCACGGAGCAATGAACGATAGTCTTCCGGGGTCCTCAATTTTACCTCAGCATACTGCCCAAAATCGTTGAATCCCTGAATCCAAGCGGAGTTGCGAATCGATTCGAGACTCCCTACGTATTCAATCTCAACAGAATTCTTGCCGAAAGCACGCTTCACAGCGCGGAGTTCACCTTCAAGCAATACCTCACCGTGATGTATAAGACAGATACGATCACATAGTTTTTCCACCTGTTCCATCACATGGGTTGAGAAGATAATTGTACTGCCGCTATCACGCAGTTCAAGCATCATATCTTTGAGGAGCGTCATGTTAATGGGGTCCAGACCGGAAAAGGGTTCATCAAGGATAATCAACTCCGGTTTGTGAATCACGGTGGTGATGAACTGAATTTTCTGAGCCATCCCCTTAGAAAGCTCATCAACCCGCTTGTTCGCCCATTCCGACAGCTGCATTTTCTCCAACCATCGCTCAATCTCACCGAGTGCTTGTTGTTTGTATAAGCCTTTTAATTCGGCAATAAAAAGGATGACATCCCGCACCTTCATTTTGCGGTATAAGCCACGTTCCTCCGGCAGATATCCAATCTGATCTAAAAAATCTCGAATATGCCGATTGCCGCTGAAGGTAATACTGCCTGCATCCGGTGCGATCATATCCATTATCATGCGGAGCGTGGTTGTTTTTCCTGCACCGTTGGGACCCAGAAGTCCGTATATACTTCCCTTCTCAATACTGAAGGAGATATCCGACACGGCTGTGAAATCGCCAAACTTTTTATGGACATTTTCGAGTTGGAGGAGGTTCATTATTTATTTCCGGATACTTCATGAGAATGTTGAGTTTCACTGACGTTCAACCCAACCTACAAGACTAAAAACACCTATACGTTTTTCTTTCGCTTTACAGCGTTCGTAGTCGCGCAATTCACTGCGCCTCTTTAATATGTTTACGACACGCGGATATGTTTACGACACGCGAATATGTTTACGACACGCGAATATGTTTACGGCACGCGGAGCGTGCCTACTACTTTGCACTAATCGGTAATTGCCTGATAGGTTAGCACGCGGAATTGGGCGAGGAACGGGGAATCGCCGATCAATTGCGTCATCAGGATGCCGATTAAATCTTCCACAGGATCAATCCAAAATGTCGTACTTGCGAGTCCGCCCCAACTGTAAGTCCCTTCAGAACCGGGCGCGTGCGTCTCAGCGACATCCGTGACGACGGCGAATCCAAGTCCGAAACCACATCCTGTTCTCTCAAGCGGTTGCCAATCATCAGAGGTATGATTCATTCTGATGAGTTCGACGGTTTTCTTTCCAAGCAGTCGAACACCATCGAGTTCACCATCGTTGAGTAGCATTTGACAGAAGCGGAGATAATCCGCGGCGGTCGACTGTAGCCCGGCACCACCGGAATGGAAAAAGCTGCGGGGACCGCTTGAAACAGGCGCGTTTTCAATCACCTGAATACCACCGTCCTCGGCAGGTTCATATAACGTTGCGTACCGATCCGCCTTTTCGTCCGGCACTGAGAAAGCGGTGTCCGTCATCCCCAACGGATCCAAAATCTGGGTTTTCAGAAATTCCGCAAACGGTACACCAGAGACGACTTCGACGAGGTAGCCGAGTACATCGGTAGACATACCGTAACTCCACCCAGCACCCGGGTGATATGCGAGTGGGATATTTCCAAGTTCCTGCGCCATGTTGGCGAGGTCTCCGCCGTAGAAATTAGCGTCTTTATATCGCTTATTAATTGGAGGATCCCCGTCACCACCATAGATGAGTCCAGAGGTGTGCGTCAGCAGATGCTTGATTGTCATCTCGCGTTCTGCGTCAACAATAGTCTCGCCACCCTCAGTGTAAACCTGCATGTCCTTGAAAGCAGGAATCAATTCAGAGACGGGCGTACCGAGCTGGAAATGTCCTTTCTCGTAGAGCATCATCACTGCGATGCTGGCAATTGGCTTCGTCATCGAATAGATGCGGAAGATTGTATCAAATTCTAACGGTTTCTCGGTAGCGACATCCTGCATACCGAACTTTTCAAGATGGACGAGTCTGCCCTCACGCGCGATCATCGTTAACGCACCGGGGATTTTTCCATCGTCAACCCAGCCTTGCATGACCGGGCTAATACGCGCTAACCGCGAGGCTGACATGCCTACATCTTCAGGCACTGCGCGCGGTAATCCTTCATACATTGTCATTGAAAACTCCTAAGAGATAGTTGTCGGTTATCAGTTAAAGAGAGTCCGACGGACATTATTTAGCCGTCAGCCGTCAGCCGTCAGCGATCAGCAAAGAGACCTTGTGGCAAACATGTGACGCGTGCATGCCACATGCTGAAAGCCGATGGTTTCCGACAGCCACTAATCAGTCAGTGCCTGATAGGTAAGGACCCGGAATTGGGCGTGTAATGGAGAATCGGCACCGACCAATTGTGTCATAAAAATGCCGATCAACTCTTCCACAGGATCAATCCAAAATGTGGTGCTTGCCATGCCACCCCAACTGCAAGTGCCTAAGGAACCGAGAGCGTGCGTATCAGCGACATTCGTGACAACGGAAAACCCAAGTCCAAAACCAGATCCGGTTCTCTTATTGGGTTGCCAATCATCAGAGATATGATTCATCGTAATGAGTTCGACCGTTTTTCTGCCGAGCAGTCGCACGCCATCGAGTTCACCATCATTGAGCACCATCTGGCAGAAGCGGAGATAATCCGCGGCAGTCGATTGTAGTCCTCCGCCACCAGAGTGGAAAAAACTCAGGGGTCCAGTTGCGGCATGGACCTTCTCAATTGCCTGAAGTTCACCGTCTTCCCCGAATTCATATACCTTTGAATATCGGTCGGCATTTTCAACGCGTACTGAAAAACCGGTGTCATTCATGCCTAAAGGCTCAAAAATACGGGTTTTCAAAAACGTCTCAAACGGCATACCAGAGACGACTCCTACAAGGTAGCCGAGTACATCGGTAGACATACCGTACTTCCATGCGTCACCTGGATGGTGAAGGAGAGGCATACTTCCGAGTTTTTGTATCATGTTTGCGAGGTCACCGCCGTAGAGATCTGCCTCTTCATATCGCTGATCGATCGGGTGATCCTCCCTATCACTTTCATAGATGAGTCCAGCGGTATGCGCGAGTAAATGTTTTATTGTCACCTCGCGTTCCGCATCAACAATAGCACTGCCATCTTCAGTGTAAACCTTCATGTCTTTGAAAGCAGGAACAAATTCGGAGACAGGTGTACTGAGTTGAAAATGCCCTTCTTCGTAGAGCATCATGACAGCGGCACTGGTAATCGGCTTCGTCATCGAGTAGAGGCGGAAGATAGAGTTAAATTCTATCGGTTTGGCGGCAGCGATATCCTGCATGCCAAATTTTTCAAAATGGACGAGCCTGCCCTCACGGGCGATCATGGTCAATGCGCAGGGGATTTTTCCGTTGTCAACATAGCCTTGCATGACCGGCGTAATACGCGCTAACCGCGAGGTTGACATGCCCATATCCTCGGGAATCGCTCGCGGTAATCCTTCACATATTGCCATCAAAATCTCCTATATTAGCCGTCAGTAAAGAGGTGTATGGTAACGGAAATCGCTCGGTTACGCTTGCGTCTTTCGCTGATCGCTGATCGCTGATAGCCATTATTCGGTTAGTGCCTGATAGGTTAGCACCTTAAATTGCTGTTGGAAAGGGTGAGGGTTATTGAGAAGTTGCGTCATGAGCAAGCCGATCAATTCCTCCTGTGGATCAATCCAGAAGATGGTCGCAGCGGCACCGCCCCAACTGAAATTTCCTACCGACTCTAACGTGTTCGGCGGTTCCTTATGGGTGACGACAGCGAAACCGAGTCCAAACCAATCGTCATGATGCGGATACCGCATCAATTCGACCGTTTTCTTCCCTAATATGCGAACACCGTCGAGTTCTCCGCCGTTGAGCAACATCTGAGAAAACCGCATGTAATCTGCAGCGGTTGAGACGAGTCCGCCACCACCCGATGGGAAAAAACTTACCTCATCGTTTGCGAGGGGTGCATCTCCAACACGTTCCAGTCCACCCTCTTTGTCAGGTCTATACAGTGCCGCAAACCTGTCCACCTTCTCTGGTGGCACCGAAAACCCGGTGTCTACCATACCAAGGGGCACAAAGATCCGCGTTTGGAGGAATTCCTCAAACGGCATTCCGGATACCACCTCCACGAGGTAGCCGAGCACATCAGTAGAGACCCCGTAGGTCCACCTTTCATCCGGCTCGTGAACGAGTGGGATGTCGCCGAGTTTCTTCACCATATCAGCCAATGTCGAGCCGTTTTCAAAGATTTTTAGTTCTTTGTAGCGTTCATCGACGGGTTTATCGCCCCAGCCGTAAGTCAACCCAGCGGTATGCATGAGGAGGTGCTTGATCGTTATCTCTTTATTGGCATCCAAGATTTGCGTCTGGTCCTCGTTATAGACCTTCATGTTTTCAAATTCAGGAATAAACTTGGAGACGGGGGTACCGAGTTGAAAATGTCCTTCCTCGTAGAGTATCATCACCGCGACACTGGTAATCGGTTTTGACATGGAGTAGATACGGAATATCGTATCGGATTCGACGGGTTTCTTATTTTCGATATCTTGCATGCCGATGGTTTCAAAATGGACGATTTTTCCGCGTCTGGCTACGACAGTCAGGAATCCGGGGAGGTTTCCCTTATCGACGTAATCCTGCATGACAGGACGGATGCGTTCAAGGCGTTCAGCAGAGACACCGACCTCCTCTGACACCGCCATTGGAAGACCTTGCCCGAATGCGAATGTAGTGACACAAAAAAGCAATAAACATGTGGATGCCAATAATTGACTCAATTCATTCTCCTTCTTTAACCATTGTAATGCAAGCCACCTATTATTCTCATTGCGAAGCAATAGCACTCCGCTGGAGTGCGATAGCTTAAATACGCCGTTTTCTATAGATATAGCACCCCTCCGGGGTGAAGAAAGCACTAAAAAACCTTGTTGAAACGTTCAAAACTTGTTAGTAGCAATTTGAGTTATAATTAACAAGACCCTCTTGAACAAGTGGGGCTACGAACGCATCAGTAGCAAAATCAATATGACGGGGGTGCCTGCTATTTCTCTAAAGATTTTGCGGCTATGGTGCGGTTAGGAATGCAGATCGCATGAATCAACGCCGAGTGCGCGTGTGGCACTCGGCGGGGCGAGTACGCCGCAAACCGCACCTACCGATTTTGAAAAGCCCTATGGTACACGCTTGAGGTATCCCCACCGTGTTGCGAGTTTGCCACCGGGTTCAACGTTGAGAATTGCGGCTAATCCGACATCCATCGCTTCCTGAATTTCCGCTTCGGTTCGTGCGACATTGGAGATGCGTATCTCGTCAATGATACCCTTTAATCCATTTGCGTTATTGAGATTCGGTACGCCAAGTGTAATCGGATCTGCACTCTGAAACGTAGTACCATTGGGTGCTTCGATTTCCAACTCACCATCGACGTAAGCCCGTCCCATCTTGCCATCAAAGGTAAAGGCGAGATGATGCCACTTGTTGTCAGTGATGTCGGTTGTGGCATCTATAGTAAACCCACATGCCCCATTTGCTCCAATTTCCGAATGTAGAACACTCTGATCTACATGAACCCAGATACCGTAGTTACGATTGCCACACCCTGCCTGCTGTTTGCAGACAATACCCTGCCATTTACCTGTGGATTCTTCCACTTTGACCCACGCCTCAATACTGAGCGTTTCCAATTCCAGTTTTTTGGTGGACTTGACGACAACGTATCCACTGTCATCTCCGGGAAATTCTAATCCTCCCCCGAATTCTGCCTTGACCCATTTAGGTTTCCCGGCGAATTCGCCATCGTGTCCGTTGCCGGAAACGTCTTTCACTACATCGCCGGCACCTTCATCAAAGAGCCAGACGGCGACGGTGTTTTCGTCAACCTCTGCCTCTGTAGATGGACCACCGAGCAGTACCAAAACCACTACTGTGATGAAGAGACACTTGATGCTATAGATAGATTTTGTACCTGTAATGCGCATAGTCAGTTCCTCCTTTATTGCGGTATTCTACCAGAAAACGAATGTTAAGTCAAGCATTTGATGGGGCATGCACAGAGACATTCAGTTTTAAGAAATTATCGGATTTCATGCCTTTTTTCACGATCCGGTGCGGTTAGGAAACCGCACCTACCGGGTCTGGGTCATCAAAATTCTCCTAAAGAACGGAAAACTGAATGGCTCCACTCGGAGATAAAAATGTTGACATGAGACGGTGTATTGCATATAATTTCGCATGTTCACTTGTAAGCGCGTGTTGGCCACGCGTGAATCATGAGGGCAACACATAAGGAGGCTTACTTCATGGCAGAACGAATTAAAATGGGATTAGTGGGATGTGGTGGTATGTCTGGGGCGCACATGGGTGGCTATCGCCAACTCTGGTCGAAGGGAATCAGGGATTTTGAAATTGTGGCGGCGTGTGACATCGCAGTGGAACGCGCTGAAGAACGTGCAAATCAGGCACACGAGTTCCAAGGCGGAACGAAGCCAGCGGTCTATGCAGAACTTGACGAGATGTTGGCGAAGCACCCTGATCTGGAGTGCGTTGACATCTGTGCCCTCCACAGTGCACATCATACGCTCGCCGTTCCTGCGCTCGACGCTGGAAAACATGTTATTATTGAAAAGCCGTTCGGTATTACAATGCGGGCATGCAAACTGATGATGGAAGCCGCGGATCGAAACGACAGGATTATTTCCGTCGCTGAAAACTACCGTCTGGCGCGTATCCAACGCACCCGCAGCTGGGCAATCGCCCAAGGCCGTATCGGTGATCCGCGTATGTTCTTCTGGGTAGAGGCCAGCGAAGGCTTAGGGAAATGGGGTTGGCGTAACTTCAAGATGGATGCAGGCGGTGGTTGGGCATTAGACGGCGGCGTGCATTTCACGGATCTGATGCGCTATATTCTCGGTATGGAAGCCGAGGAGGTCTATGCGATCAATAAGGCTTACGAACCTTTCCGCTACGATAACCCGGCAGAAAGAGAAGGCGGATACGCCGTTGACGTTGAGGACGCGATGATCGCCACTATCAAGTTTGAGCAAGGCGTTACAGCGCAGTGGACATGGGTCGGTTCCGCCCCCGGACATCACTTTAACCAGCACACCGTTTACGGCAGCGAAGGCGCGCTCGATTGGAACAGAGGGTTGGTGCCGCGCAGTGGCGAACCGATCTCCAACGATGAACTCATGCAGGAGTTCACGAATAGCCTCAGCGACTCAGAACGGGAATACTACTTCCCGGGTGGCATGGAAGATACCGTCGCAATTGAACTGAAATACTTCGCCGATGCCATTCGGAGCGGGTGGCAAACCGGAAGTGGATGCCGTCGAAGGTATGCGGTCGGAAGCCATCTGCATGGCGGTCTATGAATCGGGATGGTTCGGTCGCCCAGTGACAATTGAGGAGATCGAAAACTGCGAGTTGGAAGGTTATCAGAAGGAAATTAACGATAAGTTAGGGATTGGTGCATAAATGTAAATTTGCGGGCAAATGGGTAATGTAATCCGCTATCCATTGCTGACGAGGTTTCAAACCTCGTCAGCGGCGCGTAAGTCCTCGCAAATTTGCCCATACGGAGCAAACATGAATCGATTGAACGGGAAGGTTGCGATTGTTACAGGTGCAGGGAAAAAAGGGGAAGTTGACGGTACCGGTTATGCGACATCCATGCTCTTCGCGAGAGAGGGTGCGAAAGTACTGTTGGCGGATATCTCCGTTGAGAATGCCAACGCCACACTTTCAGAAATTGAGGCAGAAGGCGGTGAAGCATCGGTGTTCATCGGCGATCTGTCCACAGAGGAAGCCTGCGCTGGGATGGTAGAAGCCGCCGTCGAACGTTTTGGCAAAGTGAATGTGCTCTTCAACAACGTCGGGCTCGGTGGTTCTGGAATGGTCACGCAGGTGGACGAGGCGAAGTGGGACAGAGTCATGGATGTCAATCTCAAAAGCATGATTATGGCGTGCAAACATGCTATTCCGCGGATGGCTGAGGCGGGGGGAGGCTCAATTATCAACGTCTCGTCAATCGATGCGTTGCGTGCGGGTTCATCTCGGAACGTCCCCTACGCCGCCGCGAAGGGTGGGATGATTTCCGCAACAAAGGTGATGGCGGTTCATCACGGACGTGATAAGGTCCGAGTGAATTGCATTGCGCCCGGACATCTCTACGCCTCGTTTCCTGCCCCGTATCTGAGCGAAGCGGAACGGGAGCGGCGACGGCTTATCGGACCCCTCGGTACGGAGGGAACTGCGTGGGATGTCGCCTGGGCAACCGTTTTTCTCGCCAGCGAGGAATCGAAATGGATCTCCGGTGTCATCATTCCGATTGATGCGGGTTTACTCGCGGCGACACCGCTTGCTGTTGTGCATCAACTTGATGAATAGGTGTAGCAAGGTACATAGACTACATCTTACAATAACGCAAGTTGCTACCTGTTTATAGATATAGCACTCCGCTGGAGTGCGATAGCTTAAATACGCCGTTTTCTATAGACATAGCACCCCTCCGGGGTGAAGAAAGTGCTAAAAAACCTTGTTGAAACGTTCAAAACTTGTTAGTAGCAACTTGGGTTACAATAGTTTGAGAAAGAAAGTGGGCAATGGATTGAAATCCATTGCCCATTGTTTAATGGAGTGGAATTAGGACAACACCACGTTCAGAGAAAGCGTTACTGAGACCACCACTTCCTGCTTCAACTTGAACACTTGCTGTGTCCATATACGCACACTTCAGAGGGAAAATCCTATTTTCTTCGGTCCTTATTGCTGGGTATGATCCGGGTCATACATCGGGTCGGTATAGAGCATCATGTTTTTGCTTGACATGAGGTTGTATGTCATGTCGGGCGGCGGAGAATTATCCGACCAATTTTCACCCTTACGATCCCATATTACCTGAACCGATGCTTGATCCTGTGTCGTTTCGAGGAAGATCTGAACGCTGTACGTTGTTGGCACTCCTTGCTTTTCAGGGTCGCCGGGACCGAGGCTGTTGCAGGGTTTGTCGGGATCCCAGCAGTCGACCTCGGTTTGTGAAAATTCCGTTACTGTTGCTCCATCGCTTGGGATTAGCATGAATCCGTTGATTAGGAAATCTGCATCGGCGGATCCCTCTGCTGTTTCCACGCGGACCCTTGTAGTTTTCTGGATAGTATATCCATACTAACCACCCCTGTTTAGACTGATCTGCATCATAATAGTGTGATTGTTGCGCCCAATCGCTATCAGTCGGCCGCACGGTAGCCGTCGCCGTAAATGTCACCGACTGAGTGACTCCAGCAGCAGCCACTGTGACGGTGTACGTGCCAGTCGTTTTACCAAACCGCAGTATGGTGCTGGCTTGACCGTTGAATCTGTGGTCGCACTTGCAGGGCTCAGAACTCCAACGCTTGGACTCACTGTAAAACTTACTGTGGCATCCGGTAACGCAGCACCGTACTGATCCAGTACTTCAACAACGAGAGGGTTTGGCAAGTGTTGATAGGCTTCCTTCTCCTGATAGTCGCCACTGATCTTCCTCAGCGTCGTCGACCGCGGTGGCTCGGTAGCCGTAGCCGTAAATGTTACCCGCTGAGCGATCCCAGCGGCACTCGCTGTGACGGTGTATGTGCTGGCTGTGCCGCCAAGCTGCAACGCCGTGCTTGCTTGACCGTCTGCATCTGTGGTCGCACTCGTAGGACTCAGAACCCCACTGCTTGGATTCACTGTGAAACTCACTGTCACATCCGATAACGCAGCACTGTCCTGATCCAGCACTTTCACAATAAGAGGGTCCGTCAAGTAGTGATTGGTTACCGCACTCTGACTATCGCCACTGACCTTCTCCAGCGTCGTTGCTACTCGGGCAGGGGGTGGCGGGGGCGGTGGTGCGGTAGCCGTCGCTGTAAATGTGACGGACGATACCCCAGGTACATTCGCTGTGACGATGTATTCGCCAACCGTGCCGCCAAGCTGCAGCAGGGTGCTCGCTTCACCGTCTGAATCTGTATCAACACTCGCAGGACTCAGAACCCCATCGGTTGGAGTCACACTGAAACTCACTGTCACACCCGATAGCGGATTACCGTACTGATCAAGAACTGTCACAATAAGAGGGTCCGTCAAGTGGTGACCCGTCTCACCAGTCTGACCATCGCCACTGCCTTGCTCCAGCGTCGCCGCTCGCGGTGGTTCGGTAGCCGTAACCGTAAATGTGACCGATGATAGCCCAGAAACACTCGCTGTGACGGTGTATGTGCCAGCCGTGCTGCCAAGCTGCAATGTGGTGCTTGCCTGACCATCTGACCCTGTGGTCGCACTCGTAGGAGTCAGAACCCCACTGCTTGGAGTCACACTGAAACTCACTGTGACACCTGATAGCACAGCACTGTTCTGATCCAGCACTCTCACAATAAGAGGGTTTGTCAAGTGTCGGTCGGTTTCCGCGCTCTGACCATTTCCACTGAACACCTCCAGCGTCGTCGCTGTTCGTGTTACCGGTTGCTGCGTGCCGCCGTTGTTGCCACCATTGTTGGGTGGCGGATTTCTAACCACTGGAGGTGGTGGTGGTGGCGGCGGACTTCTTCTAACCACTGGAGGAGGTGGTGGTGTGGTGGTGGTGGGTTATTGGCACCCGACTGATCGTTAGTTTGGGTCTGACTTTGCAGTGCCGCCACAATCTCCGTAGTGTCGATTACCCTTTCCGCATGTACAATTTGCTTGCCCTCATAATAAAACGTGTAAATAAGTTTTCTCGGATGGACATGGATGATGGGCGCGTTGCTGGCTACACCTCCCGTTCTCGGAGGTCTAAGTGTTAGGCAAGATGATTCAACTCCGTTATAAAGACAGGCGGTATTTTCAGTCGAGACAAGATACCGGTTTACCATATCGTCTACTGTCAGCACTTGACCTGTATAAGGTGTATCGGAACAACCGATCATACTGAAAAGCATAATTAGGATGCTACTGATTAAACTTAACGACAAAAGTTTGTTTCTTTTCACTACTTGAAAGTCCGCTTGCGTTCCTATTTTTGTTTTGACGCAATGCTGACAGAACATATCACTAATTTTTAACTTTATCTTTTCCATGATATTATTCCTCTGCCGGAAGATCGTGACCACATGAATGGCATATTGAAATCGCAGCACGAATTAGTAGATCTCAATTGAGATAAATGTGCTGCATCTGAAAGAGTTGCCTGCGATGTGTGTTGTCAGAATTGTTCCGTATAGATGTAATATATCAACGTGAGTTTGACTTAAGCACGTCGGGTGAATCAAACGGAATACACAAAATTCCCAGTATTTGGCTCACTTTCAGGTTTCTATCTCACTTCAAGTTTCCGAAACCAGAGTGAAACCCAAACGTCATAATAACCTCAATTGCCACCTAAGCAAAATACCGATTCAAACACCAAAAACTGTATTAAGACAAAAACGCTAATATTATTTTATGTATGTCTTTACGTGGATTATAATACGCAAATTCGACTTTGCAGTTACATACTGTTCCCACTCGGTATGTTACCCAAAAGCGGAAGTGGCGTCGCGATCAGGAGGTCGCTCCTACAGTGATGTGTCTGGATTCGGAGATCCCTCCTACGGGAGAACTATGGTAAATGCCTCCACGTTACCATGAAGAAAAAGAGAACGGGCAATGCCATAGCGTGCATTACCCGTTCGTTGTTTCGGAGAATGTAATTGGAATATCCGTTGGTTAATCTCGTAATTTTTTCAATTCGCCCCACTGCGTAGTCAGCTTACCTTTAGCGGAAACCAACCCTCTCAGGCGGACTGTCGCTAACGTCTGGCGCTCACCATCAAAAGATACGTCTTCAATTTGGTAATAGTAGGCGACGTTTGGCTTCGCCGTGGTGTCTGTCCACGTATAGGTATTCCGTTCAGCGGTGGTGCCTGCCCCCGGAATCAGTTGGGCATTGATGACCTTGAATTCACCCGCCTTCGTTTGACTTCGTAAGATATTGAATCCGGCGTTGTCCATCTCGGACTCGGTCGTCCATTGGATAACGACCGTGCCAGTTTCGGTGCGGTCTGGGCGGAATTGAGACAGTTGGACAGGGAGTGCCTGCCCTGCACGGATACCGGGGCTTCCATGGTCGGTTCTGAGGCCGTACCAGGTTTCAATATTTTTTTCTAATAAGTACAAGAATGAGGTTTCCGCTGCGGCGATCCATCCTTCTGATCGGGTGCCATCGTCTGCTGTACCTCTGCGATGCTGGCGGATGATTGAGGTCCGGTCCCCACCTTCTGTCCATCCGTCCGGTAATTCCCATACGGGTTCATCGGCAGTCCGGATTCTGCCATCAAGGTTTCCAACGTCATCTATCAGGTTATTTCTGCCATCAACGAGTTTGATGTGGAATCCCTCGGTCGGATGTAAGAACGGATCCCGCGAGGAGCGCATACCAAATTCAGCAGCGAGTTCCGGGTAAACTCTGAAGACGCGAGTCGTTACAAAGTGGATGCGATCTGAGTTTCTACCATTCGCTGAGACGATGAGCACTGTTTGATTTGGAGAGATCGTTTTCACGCCTCCACTATCCTTAAAATTAATTGTTCCGGACCGGGGCTCTCTGGCTGAGCGAGGATCGTTGTAGTTTTCAATCCTTAACTCCCATCCATTACCAGCATCTAAGGCAACGGCTGCGGTCTTAGAACTATTGGAAAGTTCAATCCACTGGATTTCATTCGCGCCCCCATCCGTAGCGAACATGATTTCGCTAATCGTCACTGTTCCTTGTCCTGGCGTGGTCCTGGTGAAGTGGTAGTTGCAGCGACTCTGAAACTGAGTGCGGGGGAAGGCGTTATCGCGTTTTGTACTCCACCAGCATCCGCTACAGCTCCCGCTTTGACCTGCACGGACACCACTGTAACACCGGGATCGGGGATGAGTGTTGCGACGTAACTGTTCGTACCGGGGATTGGACTGAGCACGCCGACCGAGGCACCAGATGACGTAAGCTCACTGGCAAGCAGCGTAGCACCTATCTGAAGGGGCTCGTCAAAGGCAATAGTTACGCTATACACACCGTTACCACCTACAGGGACAGGTGTAATCGTCGCGACGGGTCCAGCCGTTCACTGGTAAACGTGCCTTTTGGGAAGATATACGCGCCGTTATGCACGCTTCCACTGTTTATCGTGAGTTATATCCTACCCGGGGGGTAATCGTCACGGTCCAGACTCTTTTGGCGGCATCAGATGTGATACCATTTGTTTGGAATAAATCCACCGGTGACCTGATATCGGCACTCGTCAGTTGTAATTGGCTGTGTTGAGGTTAATTTCACGGTTAAACGACGCGGGTGCCGCTAATGGACCTATCCTCTGACAAAGATGAGGCGGTGGTGCCGCTGCTTCGAACTATCTTAACCAATATTGATCAGCTGCTGCAGTTAGAGCCCCGGAGTGAGTTGATCCTGGGCATTCAGTGTAGGAGTAGTTGTGGCAACCTCTTCTGGCACTTGTATAACTACCTATTATATTCTCCTTGACAGTGACTGTGGTTGTGTATACGCTGCCACTAGTGTTAGATCGAACCGCAGAAGCTGTCGCACCGAGGTGTTCACAATAACACCCTGCTCTCTGCAGCATACAACTTAAATCAGTAGCATCAAAGCCAGTACGGGGTACTAACAGGGAGATTCTCATCATTCTGAAACGTGATGGTTAACTCAAAGTCAACGGCTTCAGCTCTGATGCCGTATACCTGTATGGCGGTGTCGTATCTCATCTCATCTGGAAAACTGACAGGACTGGTGTACGTTTGTTGCGGTTGCGCGTGTCGTAGCGAAGCCAATCCGTAAACGAGTAGCGCTCGCAAAAATTAGATAATTTCAATTATTGAACACCATTCGTAAATTCCTCCTTCAGCAAATTCAAACTCAGGAACACGTTCTTGGTCTTTAAGATTTAGGCATCTTCCTATGCATGCGATTTTGAAGTATGCTCCAGCAAAAAACAGCAAATTTCAATATTTTTCTCCTGAAGGAGTAACGTTATTTTTCTTAGGGGCGTTACGAAAAAAGTGGATTTATTGATTGATGGGGGTGATAATTATGATGGATTTCGCGGGATTTTTTAGAGAGTGTTAGGAAGATTTCATTCCGCGCGAGGATCATACGCGACGGGTCCAAGTGAACTGATGAATACAGACTTACTACGGTACAGTTGGTATTAAGAGCGAGAATCAACAATCCGAAGCAATGACTAGCGATTATTTCTACTGCTTCCTCTGCAGTAACTGAATGTTCTGATGAGCATGCGTTTCTGTATAGACCCATTGCCCCTGCAAACAAATCTGATGTGCCTGTTTTTCATCCGCTGTCTGATTGCGTCTTTCAAATTCCGTTTCAGGATGAATGCCTTTCGCATAATTGATAAGAACCACGATCTTGCTGTGTAACTACCAGCATTGCGAACAGCTACCTCTACCTCTAAATGCTTGAAAAACAGCATATCGTAATCTCCCTCAAAAGAGATGATAACTTCTGGGCTATACTGGGGTTGGTGCAGTTTCTTAGGTAAGAGATTCGCTTTGCGATAAACTTCTAAATCCGTAGATTTTTTTAGTTTGCGGCCCTGTCTCGTAATGAAAATCCTTCCACCATCATAGGACCCTGCTCGACTAAGTGCTATGAGTCCTTCATTTTCCAGCCAAACCCACCCTTCTATGAGTGCTTGGCGAATACTCTCCTGATATTCACTTGGATATTCTTCAACAGTCTCCAGCGAACCAAAATGATAGCGGGTTAATTCCAACGGGTTGGGAATAGAATTAAGGTACTCTAAAATAACGCCTGCTAGTTCCTCTGGTTCAAGATCTAACAGGGAGCTTCATAGTCAGGCATGAGTTCATAAATAGATGACATAATCTCTCTGAAAAGCACTGTGAGGTGTTTTTGATAGGGTGTTTCCCTAAGGAAACCTCGCCAGCGGTTGGCATGTGCTGTTAATTTGACATTAGAACTGTGCAGGGAAGTTTCCGCGTGCGGCATCCATGATCTCGCCTGTGATTTCATCGTGTCCGTTGTCTTTGGCAAAACTTTCAATCCCCATCTTCGCCATCGGACGGACAAACGACGGAATTCGCTCTAAGCGTTCGAGTGCCTCCGCTGTCCAGACGGGACCGGTCGGTTCGGCGGGTTCAGACTCTTCCTGAAATGCGTCCGAGATGGCAGAGGTAAAGGGGCATTTACACCTTCAGTCGTCTCACCGGAACTCATTTCTGGGGACAAACTCGTTAGGCATCGATTCGCTCTTTGCAGTCTCCAATGTGAACTTACCATCTGCATCGGCTGCGCTGCTTCGTTGTTCCCACCGAGTTTGAGATCCAAGGATTTCAGCATCTGGGTCTCTGATGGATTGAGGACATGGCGATCTCTGTAAAGCAGTCAGGACATTCAAAAAGTGCTGTCACGGAGCCTTGTTCGGGACGGGTTACGTCTTTAAAACTTCATCGCTGTGTCACGTCTGTACACAAAAATTTCATTTTTTAATTTTCCTTTTTAATTTTCCTTGCGGAGAAACAGCGGACGTTTCAACTTTGACATGTCGTTCCTTCACATCGCTCTGCAAATGTAACAAAGACAAACTATGCTCATAAATCCGCTCTCCATTACATTACGAGCTACGGGTTTTGAGGCTATCGTAACCTAAATGACCACCTTGCAGCATAGCCTGTTAGGCTGTTTTTAATTTTTCCTTGCGGGAAACAGCGGACGTTCAACTTTGCATGCGTCCTAAATCCGCTCCATTACATACGAGCTACGGTTTGGGCTCGAACCTAAAGACACCTGAGACATATTTATCGGCTTGACTCATAGACTTTGAAAAAAGGCTTGAACTTTTTCAGCCACTTCCATGAGCACCTTGCTCGCGGGAGCATCCGGGTATTCATCAAGATAAAGGGTTCCGTCGTCGCTGGAACGGGCGAGCCTCGGATCAAAGGGGACGCTGCCGAGGACTACCTGTTGAAATGCAGCGTCGGGTGTCTCGCCAGCGGTAAAGAGAGGTTCCTCCTCGCCACAGTGTTGACAGACGTAGAAAGCCATATTCTCGACAACACCGATGATTGGAACCTTGAGAATGTCTCTCGCCATCGTCACCGATTTTTTGACGATGAGTTGCGAGACCTCAGACGGGATTGTCACCACGACTACACCGCCAAGGTCAGGAATGAGTTCTGCTACATTTGGGAGTCGATCGGTTCCGGGGGGCAGATCCAGCAGGAGATAATCCAACGCTCCCCATTCGGTGTCGGCGATGAACTCTCGGAGGGCACCGACCTCCATCGTGCTACGCCACGTGAACGCATCCTTCTGGGTAGAAGCACTCCAGAGTACCGGGGCATCGTCTTCTGCCAAGAGTAAATCCATAGAGATAAGTTTCGTGCCGAGTGCGGTAATAGCAGGCTTGACCCCCGCGGGTGTGTATTCCAGCGTAGCGTCACGCACCCCCATCATCTTGGCAAGCGTTGGTCCGTTGATGTCCGCATCGACGACCCCGACAGTCTTACCCTTCAGCGTAAGCGCGGTAGCGAGGTTCGCGGTGAGTGAACTCTTGCCAACACCCCCTTTCCCGCTCATAATCGCGACGGTGTGTTTGACGGAGGCAAGCCGTTTCTGGAGTCGGTTCGCCTGCGCTGTGACTTGCCCGATAATGTTGGAGCCAGCATCGCTTGGCAGTTCTTCGTAACTTTTCATTATTTTTAATTTTACCTTGCGGTTTTTCTAATTTACCTTGCGGTTCGGTCAGGTCAATTGAGTGAATAACATCACTCGCCGTATATCCGTCCTCCACTACGTTACGGACTATGCACTTAGGATTATCCTAAAAATCTCTAAATCCCATAAATCAGAGTTCAGACTTTCTTCTTTAAATCCGCCCTCCGCTACGCTTACGGGCTCCAGTCTTGTTAGAATCCGAGATTCAGACACCTGCGCAAAATTAAATATCATTCTTTCCGACCAATGGCATAGAGTGCCTGATAACTCCGCAGATAGAGCGTCCCATTTGCGAGAACAGGGGACGCCGCGATGACCTCACCCATGGAATTGCTGGCGACGATTTCAAATTCACGTCCTGCCTTTACTACGGTAACAACTCCGTCACGAGATGTTAGATAGACATACCCATTCGCATAGATCGGCGAGGCGCGATGTCGGTGTCGATGTGTTCGTTCACGATAGAGTTGTTCGCCCGTCTCGGCATCAAGACATATCAGATCGCCGTTTTCTCGACAGAGATAAATTAAACCGTCGTGGATAAGCGGGGAGGGAACATCCGGTGTGCCTTGTTGAAGCTTCCAACGTTGCCATTCGCCGTTCGTGATATCACCCTGTGCAGCCGGATCAATGCCCACAACGGGTCCATTTTTCGCCGAGGGGACGACGATAAGCCCCTCTGTTGCGACAGGAGAAGCGACGAACCGGAGGCTGTAGTTATAACGCTCTTTCGGATTCAAGTCGCCGCATCTCCAGATTTCGCTACCATCTTCGAGACTGTGTGCAGTGACATAATCTGCGCCGTGTACGACGAGATATTCACGTTCTGAATCACGGTAGAGAATAGGAGAGGTATAGGCTTGTTCACACTCCTCGGTTGCGTCGCTTTCGCGTTTATGCTTCCAAATCTCTTTCCCCGTCATTCTGTCGAGTGCCAGCACGAGCCATGCATTGCTGTGGATGAGTTGGATGTAAAGCCGATCCTTGTCAAGCAGCGGGGTTGTTGACATGACGAAATAGAGGTTAAAGCTACCGTAACGGTCAGCGAGATTGGTATGCCAGACCTGATTCCCATCGAAATCGTAGCAGGCGAGGTCTCCGGTACCGAGGAACGCCCAGACATGTTCGCCATCGGTCACGGGAGAGGGAGCGGCAGAATTGCCTTCGCCGCCGTTGACGACGCGGTTGCCATGTCCTAAAGTCCGCTTCCAGAGTTCTTCGCCTCCGGTACTGATACACATCAAAACAAGTGTGTTGCCTTCAGCAGAGGTGAGGAAAATTTTATCTTCCCAGACAACGGGGGTAGAGGCGGCGGCACCGGGAAGCGGCAAACGCCATCGGACGTTCTCGGTTTGGCTCCATTGGATAGGCGCGTTGGTCTCTTGGCTGATGCCATCGTTGTTCGGTCCACGCCACTGGTGCCAATTGTTAGCAGACAAAGACCCTACAAGATAAAAACCCCAAGTAGGAGTGTGAGTGTATTTCGTAAAACATATCGCATGATAAGCCTCCGTCTCTCAGCAAACTTTGTTGAGGGTCTGCACCCCTTATATGACGTATTTATAGTAAAGTCCACAATTACTTGGACATCATGGATGGGCGAGGTTAAAAACCTCGCCAGCGGTGGAGTGGGGTTGGTGCCTCCTGAGATGTCTACATATTTTCGGGCTTTACTATAACAATCGATGACACTGCCGAGTTTCAACGATTTTCGTCTGTCCACAAGCCTCTATCAGGACCATTCCACTGATAAGGCACTATTTTTCATAAACTCCCCACACTGTATTCCAGAAACTCATGCCCTGCTCTCTATAACATAGCCTTCATTTGTGAAAACGGGAAACTCCAGATTGGAGAGGGACGCGAAAGGTTCAATTTCCAGCCACACGTCAAGCTTACCTTCCACGGTCTTGTAAAAAAGATCTGCGGAGTGGCTTTCATGTTTCAGAATCATAATAGTGCCGGACTGCCGAACCTCGCCATTAGACGAGCGTACCCTCACACCGACAACAAGATCCTCTGGTGGCGGGGGATTCGATTGAACCTTAAACCATAAACCTTGGACTGAGCCTTCCGCTGCGCCCTCATTGGGACCAAGGATTTGGAATGTGGCTGTTGGAATCTCCTGCATAATTTGCCTCCCCGTTCTGATGATTTCTTTGACAATCGTCATTGTGCGGAAATAGTCGGGAATCGGAGTTCCTTCTACAGAAATCCCGTAGAAATAGTCGGGAATCAGAGTTCCCTCCTACAGAAATCCTGTAGTTCTTCGGTAATCACCGTTTAGTCCTGATCTGGCTGTTGATAGTACTGCCCAAGCACCTCATTGGCAAGACTTCTGCCGTCCTCAATGACGCGTGCGGCGAAATCAAGCGTAACTTGGGGAACGTCGTTCTCTTGCGCTCGCTGTTCAATCCGAGTTTGCGTGATATTTCGCATAAACCCAGCAGGCACTAAGTTCAAGCGTTCGATTGCCTCCTCGGTCCATTGCACCGGACTTTCAAAGCCCTGAACGACATCAACATTCTGAGCGTCGGTCTGCGCTTGCACGGCTCGGAGTTCGGGAGCATCTTCACGGACTGCCGCCGCTTCACCCATACTGTCGTCAATAATCTCGGTTGCGAAGGCGTTTGTAATCGTGGCAATCTTTTGAGAACGTGCGGATTTCTCGATGCGTGCTTTGACGTTTCGGCGCATATAGCCGCGTGGAACACGCCGCAGTGCCTTTTTCGACTGCTCCGACCATTGGAGTCGCACGCCATCAAACGTCTCTTCTTCGGCAGTGCCGCCTTCGTCTACAGCGACATGCTGCAGCGAACTCTTGTCAACCATCTGAAAACGCTCCGGCAATGAACTACAGACGGGACATTTCACGGGCTGTTGGTTGTGCGCGGCGTAGCCACATTCGCCACAGATGTACGTTTGTACGGCATCCGATTCCAGGACTTTCTGTTCGGCGATTTCCTTCGCGACACGCGTCAACTTTTCAGAGGCACGTTGCGGCATAATGGCTTCCATCGCCATGTCAATGACGCTCTCGGTAATTACGGAATGCCCGCGTTCTATAGCAAACCGATGGACGGCTGTCTTCGCGATGCCACGGACGAGCGGTGGTGCTTTTCTCCATCCTATCCAACGCCTCCTGCGTCCAGACGAGCGTCTCCTCCGCCTTTACATCGATTTGTGGGAAATAACGTTGACTCGATAAGAAGACATTGCAAGGCGCAAGACGCAACAGATTTTCGGCAGTGCAACCGATGTCCATATCCTGTTCACTGTGGACTCCGATTCTGCCTAAAGACCAGGAGCCATGGGTTTGTTTTTCGTGCATATTGTAGGATTTTTTCGTAGGCTTTTCCATCAAGTAGGGTAATTTTTAGAGCGTAGTCGTGTTCCTCTTTTGCGATGGAGCGTGCAACCTCCAAGTGCGACTGATAGATTTTTGCCAACCCTGTATCAATCACCTCTTCGTGGAGTTGCTCCTGTTCCTTAAATCTGAAAGTCCTCGCGGCGCGTTCCGTGAGTACATTCACAACGGAATTGAAGACGATGTAGTGTAGATACGGATCATAGACACCAACGGCTTCGACCTGTCTATTGAGCTTATGTCCGAGTTGTATCGCGGTTTTCAAGCCTGAGAAAGATTCCGGACTCCCATCAATCCCGACGAGGATATTTCCTTTGCGCTCTTCAATCGATTCAAGGTCCCGGACGATAAGCGTATCGGTATTAATACGGCGGACGACGCGTTCGCAGACACCACCGATGAGGCTATCCTTGACGGCACCCATACCGAGTGCCCCCATAATCACAAGATCGTAATCGCCTTCCTGAATGTCCTCAACGAGTTTTATGAAGTGTTTGCCTTCCGGCATTCTCGCTTCAAATGGAATCTCAAATTCAGCGCACTTCTGCTGCATCACCTCAAGATAGGAATCCGAGATGAGTTGGAGTCCCATCGTAATGAGCGTATCGTGGATACGGCGCTGCTTTTCAAGCTCGACCTCGTCCTGATACTCCTCTGGCAGGGTGTACTCCATCTGTTTAAAGCGAACATCGTGCATTTTTGCGGCGTAAACGTGCGAACCTACCAATTCAGATCCGAACTTCCTCGCGAACGCAACTGCCAGCGCGATACTCGCGTCCGAGTAGTCCGAATTGTCAACGGGTACGTAGATTTTTTTGATCATTTTTTTTCTCACTTGTCATTCAAAAGAGAGGAACTTAGTCTGTCTCACTCTGTTCACTTGGTTTGTAGCGAGCCCTCAGAAAACCACCGAGTATATGCGCAATCAACGTTGCGGGCCAGAGGTAAACCATTGCGGTTTGCCATTCCCAGTGGAGGACAAAACGCCGCACAACGATGTTAATAACAATCGGTATGTAGAGGCATCTGCTCCACGGACGACTGAATCTCTTAAACTGCCCGCGGTAAAATCCGAAAGTGAAATGAATCACAAAAGCCGCGACGGAAATTAATAGGTTCACATTTTTCATTTCTCGAGAAGTGTGTTAACATCCCGTCGTAGGCGCAGCAGTGCCGGTTTGCTCCGACTATCATAGTGTCCATAGACGTTCCCATCCGGCGTGATGAGAACGAACCGCGTGCTATGAAGTATTTCGGTGCCGTTGTGTCCCGCGGCTAAACTGAAACCCTCTTCGGCTAACTGGTAGATATGCGTCTTGTCCCCAGTAAGAAAGTGCCAACGCCTCTCGTCAGCACCATAAGCCGTTGCGTAGCGCGAGAGGACGTTTGATGTATCCCGCTCCGGATCCACGGAGAAGGAGACGAAATAGACCGGGTCTGCAACAAATTCGGATTGAAGACGTGCCATCTCCTGTGTCATTGCCGGACAAATGGTTGGGCAATTGGTGAAGATAAAGTCTGCAACCCAAATTTTGCCCTTCATGTCGGACAGTGTTAACGGCTCTCCCTGCTGTGTCGTCAGGCTAAAGTCTGGAACGCTGACGGCAGCACTCTTAGAAACCGGTACTTCCGATTTGGTGTCAAATACCGACCACAAATTGACACTCGCGATGCCGATAATGATAATACCCAGCACTACCCAGATCAGGGCGCTTTTGTCAAGTCGCCGTTTAATCTTGTTGGCATTCCCGATTTGTGTTTCCATATCCAGCACCATAAGCGTCAAATTTAGGAAGCAGGTGAACGTGTTGTTCTTGAAGTATTGTTATGTCCGTATTGTCTGAATCGCGGATTATCGCGGATTTATCAGATTTCGCGGATTTTAGGCTTCCTGTGTATCCAACGTCTTAGTAATATGTTGGGTTTCACTCGGTATCTCTGTAATCGCAGGTGTATAGTTCAAACACCGTTTTTTGAGATGCGAACGTTTGCTCCAGCCCGTTCAACCCAACCTACGGTAGCACTGTCCTTGGGTTAAGCCCGGTTCGGTTAGGAAACCGAACCTACCGGGCCTGGGGACCGCTAAATTTACACCTATTATGGTGTTTCCACATCCAGCACCAACCAGTAGTTAGTGAGAGGACGTATCAACAACTTCCACCGCCGATTTTTCTACACCTTCGTGTCGGGCATCTGATGTGAGGTCGGGCATCAACGCGAAAACGAGAAGAACGCAGATAAATGAAAGGTGTTATCACGATAATCGCCAATGTTCTCTTTTCAAACTTCAGATGCATGAAATAGTTAGCAACTAAGACTGCCTTAGAACATGCCAACCCGATGAGTAGTATGCCTTTGAGTAAGGGAACGTACTCAGGGATCGCCACAGCAATCTCAATAATGGTGA
This sequence comes from Geodia barretti, assembly GCA_030341885.1. Lineage (NCBI taxonomy): Eukaryota > Metazoa > Porifera > Demospongiae > Tetractinellida > Geodiidae > Geodia > Geodia barretti. Next base: position 29,701 of record CASHTH010003475.1, read on the forward strand.
GCGCAACGAGCCACCAAAAAATATTGATGTATTTCGGATGCTCTTTGTGTCCGTCCTGTGCCATTTTATGTCCTCCTATATTAGATAGATGAAGGTGAAGACCATAATCCAAATAAGATCGACGAAATGCCAATAGAGCCCGACGATTTCCACCTCATGGTGAAACTCAGCCGTATATCTGCCGCGTAAGCCGTGTATCAAGATAACAATAAGATAGATGACACCACCGGTCACGTGCATCCCGTGGAAACCTGTGATGGCGTAGAAAGTTGGACCAAAAAGGTTCGAGCCGCTAATCGCTGCGCCCGACAACCCGTGGCCGGGGATACCGGTAAGTGTCAATCCGTGATGGATTAGATGATACCATTCATAAGCCTGTAGTCCGAGGAAGATTACGCCTCCCCCGATCGTCAACCCAAGGAACATGCACATGCGTGAGACATTGCCGCTCTGAATCGACTCCAATGCTTTCACCATCGTGACACTACTGCATATCAACAGAAATGTCATAAACGCGGTTAGGTTAATGCCGAGAATCTCACTTGGCATCACCCATCCGACTGCGCCTGCACCTACCCGGATAGCTCCATAAGCCGCCAGCAGCGCGCCAAACGACATGGTGTCTCCGGCGAGGAAAACCCACATGCCGAGTTTACCGAGGCTGTCCGGTGTAAGCGAAGGCTCATATATGTCTTCAGTATGATCTAAAGTGGTAGCGTGTTCCACTATATCTAACTCCTTTCCGTTAACTCTATTAGGTAGTTTCCTCATTCATCGGTTTCTTATTCGCACGCCGGTAATTTAAGAAAATCGTGCCGCCGATGAGACCAAAAACTGTAAACGGCATCGCCATCAGAAAAAGGATACTCCAATTAAAACCTTTACTGATAGGCTCATCCAGTGTTTTACAAGCGGGACATGCCTCAAGGTACGTCGGTACGATGAGCACGACGAGTATCAAGACAGAAAGCCCAGAAAAACAATTTATGCATTCTAACAATTCCTTTACGAGAGATACACCAAAACGTAGAGAATTGGCCAGAGCGCGACAACAAAAATCCAGTAGATAGTACAAGTATCAACACCGACATAACGTTCAGTAGAGAAACGCCCTGCCATCGCCATGCCGAAAACTATAAACAGCCAGATAACGGCACTCAGTACATGAACAGCATGGCACCCGATGAGTACATAAAAGATACCACCATACACCCCAGATTGGAGGGTAAGCCCGTTGCGAATCAGCTGCGCCCATTCGCTTCCCTGTACGCCGAGGAAGAGTAAGCCAAGCCCTCCGGTAAGCAAAAGCCAATTGCGGAGTTGCTTCACTTGGTCTTTCTGAATTGCGCGGCGTGCTTGAAACATCGTGTAGCCGCTCAATAGAAGAAGGGCAGTGTTAATCCCAGTTATCGCACGTGGCAGTTCAATCCCCAATATGTGATGGTGGGGGCCATGTGACGTTCCCGACCCGAAATACGAGAAATGTCCCGATGAGCCCCGAAAACAGCATCGTCTCCGCACCGAGCAGGACTAATATGCCCAATCGTGCGTTGCTCAAGGGTTGGTGTCTCTGTATTTCAGAGTGATTATGTGCCATCATTCTCGTACTCTATTTCGGACGATCCGAAGAACAATCTCAACGACCGCAGCGATAATCAGTAGTAACCCGATGACACCCAAAACAGGGACGACCAGACCCCTGACGACACTTTCAACAGATTGAGATGCTTTGCTGCCCGTAATAATTGCAGTCGTTACGATGACAAACAATCCCGCAAACAGCAGGCACAGGATAATACCGAGGCGACGATTTCGTTTGCGATGCTCCAGTTCGCTCATAGTCTGCAGACTCCCGACTAAATTTTGTTCAACGCCATCGTGACAAATACCAACGGTAGATAGAGCAACGATGCGTATAACAGATAGCGTGCGGCTTTCACCGAACGTGTGCGTGCTAAATAGATCCCAACTGCCAGAAACGCCACTCCCGCCAGCAGTGCTGTGAAGAAATAGACGCTACCGGCAATGTTGTACAACGTTGGTAACAAGCCTATTCCGAGGAGCGCGACGCAATTAACCACAATTTGACGGCACGTACTCGTCCCATCCGGGTGAATGACCGGCAACAAACGAAACCCTGCATTTGCGTAGTCTTCACGATAGATGTAGGCTATTGCAAGAGAGTGTGGGATCTGCCATAAAAAGAGTATCGTAAATAGCACCCACGCCTCGCCTGTTAGCGCGCCCCGTGCTGCAACCCACCCGACGACAGGCGGGAGCGCGCCGGGCACCGCACCGATAAACGTACATAGTGAGGTTTTCCGCTTGAGCGGTGTATAGAGAAAGAGATAACTCACGACTATCAGCGAAATGACAAAACCACTCAGCATGTTGACGATGAACGTCAGGTACAGCATCCCGCTGCCTGTGAGAACAGCACCGACAAGCAGTGCAGTCAGTGGGTTCATTCTACCCCCAGGGAGCGGCCTTTCCTGCGTCCGTTTCATCTGTGCGTCTACATCGCGCTCAAGATATTGGTTGAGCCCCAAGACACCTGCGGCGGTCAATCCTGCGCCAAAGACTGTATGTAGGCATCGGAGCCAATCAACGGTCTGTTGCGCGCCGAGATAGAAGCCTGCGGCGGTCGTAATGAGTATCATCACCACCAATCTCGGTTTGACGAGTTCGATAAAGTCAGCGGCGCGAGGCACAAAAACCGTCTGCTTCGACGGTGGATTTGCCGTATCTGTATTGTCTGGTAACGTTATCGTTGTTGAACGCATCTTTTAATTTTTCCTTGCGGCGTAATAACGCAGATTTCATCTTTAACGTGCCTTCCATCTATCCGCCCTCCGCTTCGCTTACGGGCTATGGTTATGTAAAATTAACTTAAGAAAGCAACCCGCAACAGCGGCAGCGGATTTTTAATTTTTCCTTGCGGCGTAATAACGCAGATTTCATCTTTAACGTGCCTTCCATCTATCCGCCCTCCGCTTCGCTTACGGGCTATGGTTATGTAAAATTAACTTAAGGAAGCACGTTTTTGAGACTAATATTTTACGCAGAGATACGCCTCATCCTAATACCTGTCTTATTCTGTAACCAGCGCATCACTCGCGGGTGCCCCGACAACTACCGATGCATCGGTGAACCGATAGATTTTCAGGGTAAGCACAAAACTGCTCACCAGCATGAGTGCACCGACTGCGACATGCGCAGTCGTGATTGCGACTGTGAGTGCGGTTGCGAATGTTTCTCCGAAGGCGGTAAGCTTCGCGAAAAACGCCCCAGTGCCGAGCATCAACTGAATAGCAAGCAAACCCAGCAATACCAGTGGCATCGATTGTCCTATGCCCTGCGCGTTCTCATTCATTCCAAGCACACGTCTTGCCAACAAAAAGATATGTAGCGCGACGAGGAAAGCAAAGAGAAGATGCGCGTCAAGTCTGCTCCCGGTATGCCGCAAAATCGCGCCAAAGACGAGCTGTACATAAATGAGGCACGTCGTAATCAGGCTTAACCGGCGTAGCTTCTGTGCTGACGCGATTTGGGGTTCACTTTTTGGCGTAGCTTGCAAGCCAAAACTTGCTGTATAAAAGCCCTGCTGCCAATCGCGAGAGGTGAACCAAGCAATTCCACAAAGCAGTGCAAAAAACGCTTGCGCGAGGCATGCATGCACTATCGCGAAGTTGCGATTAATCTGTGTAACCCGAAGTCCACCGAGAACACCTTGTACAATGACAGCGACCAAAGCAGCGAGCCCAAGCCATTTTAGCCATTTGCGGGAATCTCTCGCCAAAAGGAAAATAAAGAGACCGACTGTCAAAAGTCCAACGAGAGAGCCCATGATCCGATGACTATGCTCGTATAGGATGCCTCCTACCATTTCCGAGAGTGGATAGAGAAACATATTGTATCCAAAGGTTGTTGGCCAATCAGGAACAGCCAACCCGGACTCGGTACTTGTGACAATCCCACCGATGACAATCAATAAGAAAGTCGCGCCTGCGGTGAAGCGTGCTATTCTGTGTAGCCATGGGCTATAACGCGTGTGTTGCTTCATGCCAAGTTTCCACCAAAGACAAAAAGGATGGAAGACAGGAGGATTGGAAGGAATAGGCGCATCCTTCCATCCACCGCTCCGTTAGTCACCGCTTGTCGCGGGCGCATGTTCAGGCTGTGCCTGCGAAATCCAATCAGATTCCTCACCGGGAACACTATATTCATAGGGGCCGCGGTAGACAGTTGGAATTTGAACGAAATTGCCATGCGGTACCGGCGTAGGTGCCTCCCACTCCAAGGTGTTCACCTGCCACGGATTCTGTTCGGCAACTTTCCCACGGTACATGCTCCAGAAGAAGTTAAAGACAAGTATCAACTGTGCAAACCCAAGGGTAAACGCACTCATCGAGATAAAGATGTTCATGCCTTCAAACCCTTGTAGGAATTCATACTGCATCGGGTTAGAGATACGCCGCATGTGTCCACCTACGCCGAGGATATGCATCGGGAAGAAGGTACAGTTGAACGCGATAAACGTCAACCAAAAATGAATTTTGGCGAGTACATCGTTCATATAGCGTCCATACATCTTCGGGAACCAGAAGACGATACCACCGAAAATAGCGAATAGACTTCCGCCAAACACCACATAGTGAATATGTGCGACAATGTAATACGTATCGTGGATGAAGATGTCAACAGGTGTGTTTGCCATGTAGATACCACTCAACCCACCAATCACAAACATTGAGACGAAAGCGATACCGTGGAGCATCGGTGCCGTGAATCGGATTGAACCTCGGAACATTGTGCCCAGCCAGTTAAATGTTTTGATAGCTGAAGGTACCGCAATGAGCATGGTTGTTGTCATGAACACAGAGCCGAGTCCGGGCTGCATTCCACTTTGGAACATGTGGTGTCCCCAGACAATCCATCCCAAAAACGCGATGGAAATCATTGCGTAAACCATAGAACGGTATCCGAAGATCGGTTTCCGTGAAAAGACAGCAATTAATTCAGAGGCAATACCCATACCGGGTAAGATGAGGACATAAACCTCAGGGTGTCCGAAGAACCAGAAGAGATGCTGCCACAAGAGCGGGTCGCCGCCGCCTTCAGCTGTTGCACTGAAGAACGTCGTTCCCGCAAGTCTATCAAAGATGAGAAGTGCGAGCGCAGACGACAGCACGGGGAAGGCGAGTAGCAACAGGATCGCGACGATGAAAAGAGACCAGATAACTAACGGGAGTCGGAAGAACGTCATCCCGGGTGCGCGCATATTGATAATCGTGGTGATATAGTTAATAGATCCGACCATCGAGGAAAATCCTTGAATGAGCAGACTAATCGCCCAGAGGTTTTGTCCCCAGTCGACACCTGTCCACTGCGGATCGGAGGAGAGGGGTGCGTAGCCTGTCCATCCAGCAGCCGCGTGACCGCCTGGGACAAAGAACCCGACTGTCATGATAATTGCGGCGAGGACTGCGAGCCAAAAGGAGATCATATTGAGGAGAGGAAACGCCATATCGCGTGTCCCAATCATCAACGGAATCAGGAAATTTCCGAAAGCCCCCACCAAGATCGGAACCACGACGAAGAACACCATAATAGTGGCATGCATCGTAAACAACATGTTGTAAAATGCCGGTTCGACGACCCCACTGGGCATGTTTACCTCAAGCCACTCCTCTTGCTCGGATTCATAAATTTTCTCCCACATCCTGTCAGCACCTGTGACAACTTCACCTTCATCAAGGTACTGTTGCGAGGCACCGATGATAGGTAGTGGTTTTTCGGGATAGGCGAGTTGCCATCTAAAGAGGAGGGCGAGCCCACCACCGACGAAAAACATAATCAGCCCGTAGATGAGGAACTGCTTGCCGATCGTCTTGTGGTCGAGCGAAAAGATGTATTTGCGAATAAAACTTTCTTCGTGATGATGTGACGTATGTTCGTTATCGTGCATATTTATTGTCCTTCTTGAGCCTGCTGAGGCCATCTTTCTTGCAGCCACGCATCGTAGTCCGCTTGCGTATGCACATTGAGGTAGCCGAGCATTCCGGAGTGTCCGAATCCACAGAGTTCAGCGCAGGGTATCTCATATCGTCCCGCCTTTATCGCCTCGAACCAGACATTGATAAATCGGTTGGGCAAGGCATCCTGTTTGAGCCTTAATTGCGGCACGAAAAAACTGTGAATGACATCCACGGCGGTTAATCGGATATGCACGACCGAGTTGATTGGTACATGCAGCTCATTTTCCAATACTAAGTCGTCGTCTGTCCCGAATTCGTTATCGGGTCCGGGATAAGTCATATCCCAGTTAAACTGTTTTCCACTGACCTGGACAACAACATCTGGATTCTCAGGAAATTGCGTGGGCGACTTAATATTGTTCCACTGCGGGTAACTGAGCATCGCGAGTCCAAAGACAATTACCGTTGTCGCGGCGGTCCAGATAATTTCCACCGTTGTGCTACCCTCAATGTAGTGTGCCCTCTTCCCTTCCTGATGACGATACTTAATCAGGAAAACGATAAGGGTTCCCATTACAAGGATGAACACAACGAGGGTAAGATAGTAGATAGCGTAAAAGAGGTTATCAACGCTTTGCCCGAACGTTGATACGTTCTCTGGGAGCCATTGCAGCATAAGCCCTCCTTAACAGCGCGTCTCGCTTATTGATAAAGTGAAAACGCGTAAAATTTTTGTTTCTAACACGTCTAATTCGTTTGTGCAGACGCGGTGAGTGTTGCCCCCACAAACGTCAAAGCACAAAACAGACCGGTAATCAGCATAGAAAGTGCCCAAGTCGGTCCCTCTCCAATTGCTTTCACGGTGGTGTCAAGGTAGAGGCTCTGCCGAAAAGCGGCGAGCCCATACGTTAACGGATTGAGTTTCATTGTCCATTCTAACCAACCGGGCACACCCGTACTTGGAAAAAACGCGCCAGAGAGTAGCCATATCGGAATCAGCAGGAGATTCATAATCGCATGAAACCCTTGCGTTGAGTCCATCCGCCACGCGATGAGTAGTCCAAGGTTTGTCAAGCCAAACGCCAAAAGTGCCATCACACCGAGCGTGACAAAGAGCGATGCTGCGCTGAACCGGATGCCAGTCATGGGTGCGAGTATTAGCAACAACACCCCTTGTAAGACGGACAGTGTCGTCCCGCCTAATGCTTGGGCAAGCACAATACGCCACCTTGGCACAGGAGCGACAAGTATGCCCTGCAAGAAGCCTTCGCGCCGATCGTTCACGACAGAGATTGTAGCGAAAATTGACGTAAAAAGCAAGACTAAAACAACGATGCCGGGATAAAAGTACTCAATATAACTGAGTCCGCCTGCTGCACCGGATGGTTGAAAAGAAGCATTCAACCCGCTTCCAATGAGAAGCCAAAATACCAAAGGTTGCGCAATAGCACTGAAGAGGCGACTCCGTTGGCGATAAAATCTAATGATTTCGCGCCACCATATCGTTGTAATCGGTAGCAGAAAACTCTGCATTTTTTAATTTATGGGCTCCTGGACTGCCCTCCACTTCGTTTCGGTCAGGTTTTCAAACATCCTGTACGTCCTTCATAAAATCGAAACCCAAGCCTGAAATGTAATGGAAGGCGACTCTTAAGCACAGCACTCCAAATTTCAATTACCGGTCATTTAACCGCAAGGAAAAATTAAATAACGGATTTCCCGTCAATTTTATGAACACATCCTCCAGTGTCGGTTTCCCAAATCGAACCGATTGAATCTCATCTGGAAACGCGGCAACTATGTCCTGGACGAACTCATGTCCCCGTTCACACTCAACACGAATCAGATTACCCGCCAACACCGACGAAACGCCGAATTTCTTAGCAATTTCGGTGCAGAGGACTTCGTTGTCTATGCACTCTATGAGGATAACATCGCCACTGACTTGTGCCTTGAGTTCATCAGGCTCTCCAAGGGCGACCAATTTGCCCACATCCAGAATACCTATTCTGTCGCACGCCTCGGCATCATCGAGTAGGTGCGTTGTCAGCAGAACGAGAATATTCTCTGTATCCGCGAGTGCCCGGAGATAGTCATTGAGTTGCCGGCGTGCCGCTACATCCAATCCGCTTGTCGGTTCGTCAAGGAGTAGAACACGGGGGGAATGGAGCATGGCTTTCGCGATTTCAACCCGTCTTTGTAAACCACCGGATAAGCGTTCAACACGTTCCTTCGCTCTGTCGGCGACTCCAAAACGTTCGAGAAGTTCCGAAATTCGGTAACGCAGGGTTTTGCCAGCAAGCCCATAGAGGTGTCCATGGTGCCGCAAATTCTCGACAACGGTGAGTTTGCCATCCAGCCCTGGGTGTTGGAAAACAACCCCCAAGAGACTCCGAACTGCTTTCACCTCGGTGGTTAAGTCGTGTCCGAGGACACGAACGGTTCCGGAGGTGACCGGCATCAGTGTGGATAGGATTCTAAAGAGAGTCGTTTTTCCACTACCGTTCGGTCCGAGGAGTCCAAAAATCTCGCCGCATGAGACGTGAAAACTGACACTGTCGAGCGCACGCCGTGTCTGATATGCATGCGAAAGATTTTCTACCTCAATTCGGCTGTCGGCGTATTGGCTATCGGCTGTCGGCTGTCGGCTGTCGGTTAAGAGGTTTTCGTTTAACAAAGGTTTCCTCTTGTAACTTTAACCATTAACTCGACTCCGATACAAGACAGCAAAGCACGAGTTAATGGTTAAGACAGTCGGCGTATTGGCAATCACCAATCAGTTTCCGTCGTCGACGGTTATCGTGCTTGCGAAGACTTTTAAGTCGCACCACCTGCTGAAAGCCGACGGCTGACGGCTATTCTTGCTGACTGCTGACTGCTACTTAAGTTTCAGCGTGAAATTTTGCGTGACGGTGCCGCCAGCTTCCACGGTAACGGAGGCAGGGGAACCGCTGTTTGTGCCACACGCCTCATGCCAATAACCGAGTTTATAAGTGCCAGCGGGAACATCTTCAAGTGTGAATTCACCCTTTTCATTCGTCACAGCAAAATAAGGATGCGGTACGTAAGCGATCCAAGCAGACATCCATCCGTGAATGTCACATTTTACGGACACAGGTCCCTCCGTCTTCTTTACACCAGCAATCGCATTTTCTTACGGTTTTTCGTTTGCTGTTTGTTAACCGGCTTGTTGATACTACTGAAGATATGGACGTTGTGATTAACTTTATCGTTATTGATCATTGTTAACCGAGCACCGACCGGGATAACCTGGACATGCGGATTAAATTGGCAGCCCTTCTGGTCGATTTCGGGTTTGGCTGTTTTGTCAAAATCTTTGCCTTTTGAAATGTCGATTAGGTAGACAATCGTATTTTTTAAAGCGTTGCCTTCACCAACGACAAGCGTTTCATCGTACTTTTCGGTAGCACCACAAATTGCTTGATCTTTGGTGATTTCCAGCATTTTCATCTCAGGCATGTCGCCTTCAAACGTCACCATACCGCTAATTGTGCCGCCACCGCTAACGCTCGCAGCAGTATAGGAATCGGGAAATACTAACATTTCCATTTCGCCTGCATCGCTGTCAGCCGCAAAAGCACTACTGACATAACAGCACGCGAGAAGTATAGCGAGACTTGCCAAAAGATAGGTTTTCATTTTTTCTCCTTTAATGGTTAATTGATTATTCATTATGAGTCATAGATTCTTCTGAATTTCTCCGCTGTACGACTGCCCGTAAACCGAAGAGCAAGCCGAGAGAGAGAATTGCAATCAAAGGCGGATAAACGAACCGTCTTGAAGACGGAACGGGTTCAAGTACAAAAGTATACCAACTGGACATGGCCCGTTTTGTGTCAACATCGCCGTTCGCACCATCCCATGCAGAGAAGGCGATAGGCACGAAAACACCGGATTCAAGTTGCAAGTCTTTCTTGTCATCGGTCTTCAAGGCACGTTTCACCCACAATTTATATTGCCCTTCTGTATAGGTGCCTTTTACTTGCAGGTTGCCTTGCACTTCCTGGACTTGAGCATTGCTCATACCCTTAGCAGTGACCTCAGTCAACTGGTCAGGTGCAGAGGCTTTCCAATGCCATAGGTAGACCGGAAGTCTACCGCCCGATAAGAAATAGGGCTTCGGTGCGGTCGGTCCTTGCGGCACCTTCACCGGAAATTGAATCGCCAATGCGTCCTCAACGGGGTTTACCTGTCGTTTCATCCGTTTCGTCACCAGTCGTGTGCGTCCGATCGTCCCATGTGAAAAGGAATACGACCTCTGTATCATTGTAAAACGATTTGATGTTCACGGAATCAATTGTTGGGTTAAACTGTCGAGGTTCGATGACGACTTGCCCCACAAGGGGGAAGTGCCTGGATTGAAGCGTTTCCCACGCGTCATCCTCCATTCCCGGCAACTCGCCTTGAACGTATTGAGAGCGGAGGGCGTTATTCCCAATCGCCGCGTCAGGACGTTTTTCAGGCGCAAGCGATTTAACGTAGTTCGCCAAATGCCAACTCTTTTCATAGACGACTTTCATCGCGTCATCATACGTTTGCTGCTCAGCTACACTCAACTCTGTGCCTTCCGTTCGATTGAGTGCGATGTCAACAGCGGTGTCCATTTTTTCATAAAACTGCCCGGATTCCTCTTCCTCTGCCTCCGTCATTTCGTCTTTGTTTTCCAATTCGGTGAGGCGTTTGGATTCTTCTGCTGTCAATCCAAAATGCAGGAAACTATCCCCTTCAAATGCGGGCATGGGTGACCCGGCGATACCGCCGATGAATCGCTTGAAGATGTCTTCGGTGTCAGCACCACCGCGAAAATTCCAACCTTGGGTCAGATTTGCGGGCCACGTCCGAAAGCTCCATTCGTCAGTCAGCGTGGGAGCCGACGTGCCATCCCCGCGTCCAACGTTACCGTGGCATTCCACACAACCGAGTTCAGTATAAAGTCCCTTTCCGGTTTCGACGCTCTGTTCGGCGTAAGAGATTTTACCTTCAAGGCTGATTTCCCGTGGCGGTGTTTCACTCTCTTTAAACCCATCGTTGAAGGTCTTGATATAAGCCACTACTTCCCAGCGATCACCGGCATTTAGGGCGGTTTCCCACCCCGGCATTGACGATCCGGGCATCCCTATGGTAATAATGTTAAACAGGTCTTGATCCGTCGGAAGTTGACCGCTCTCCGTAGAACGAATCTTATACAAACCGCGTGTGAAATCCCTCGGTTTTGGAAGGAGATTCTCAGCAGCAGAACCGTCACCTCTACCTTCGGTCCCGTGGCAATGCGCGCAGCTTTGCTCATACACCGCTTTCCCTTTCTCGGAGGCTTCGGGGGCATTCTGCGCGTGCGCTAACATAACAGCACCCAGCATTCCCAAGACCAGCATCAGGAGAGTTACATTTCTGTTTCTCATCTAATGGCCCTCCCCAAAAGTTCGTGGCTGATGGCCGGTGTAGTCGGATAGAAAGAGAATCACGTCCCAAATTTCGTCTTTTGTCAAGTAGTTTTCCCAGATAGGCATCGCCGAATCCCAAGGCGTGCCAGCCGCCGGCAATCCGGGTCCGCCTTTACTAATTCGCCAGAACAGGAAAGACTCTTGGAAGTTAGGGATAATCCCCGGATCTTGGAAATTAGCGGGAAGCGGTTGGAGGTATGGTGCAAAATGTCCCTGCCCATCAAGGTGATCCCCATGGCAGACAAAGCAGTTATCATAGTAGACGCGTCTGCCGTTTTCAACATGCGCTTTGAACGCTTCTGGATCATCCTTTTCATAGTGTCGAAACGGGCTTTCGGCTTCTTGCATGGTGCCGATAACTTCATCCTTATAGGTTAATTCAAGAGGCGGTGATGGATGTGCATCACGTGGATTCCCGGGTGGGTTGTCCGCTGCGCAATAATCGAATAGGTATAACCGAGTAGAAACAACGGGATTAACACCGCAATCACGCGTCGGCGGACACGGCGATTGTCATCGACGAGTGTTTCATGAATAGGACGTAAAAATTCACGGAACTGCGAGTCCTCAACGGAGATATGCACCAAGATGGCGATTACAATTAACCCCATATACATCGCAACCACGCTACCCGGTATCGGTACTGAGATGACACCCCCTACGATAAATCGCAGGAAGATCCAAGAAGCAACGAGAATTATGAGACATATTGTGAAGAGCGACAACTTTTTCATGTTTTTAATTATTAAGTTTCTGCTCTGCCTTCCACTTCGTTTCAGGCAGGCTTTTGGTTAATTTGAGACTGGATTTGAAACTTTCCAAACAATTATAGTAGATTCTGTAATTACTTGGACACTCGTATCGTAGTGCGAACTATGAAGTTGCGGCTCACGCTGGCACAAGCTAACGGTTTCCTATGCTACAAGTGTAAACATATTTTTGGATTTTACTATAAAAGAAAATTCTTTACTTCAGACATTACGGGAGCAGGGATGCCATCCTTGCCAGCGACGGCATGGACTCTGTTCACCATAGCACGAGAGGAGAGACAAAATGAAAATGTTTAAATTTTCATTTCTCCCGTTGTTCGTTATTCCGCGGGAGCACCCTCTGTTTCCTCCGGTGCTGCTTCCGCTGTCGCGCCAGTGAGCGTGCTTAAGAAAGAGAGCAAATTGCTCATATCCGATACTGATAACAGCATCGGGAAGTTTTCGGGCATCGGCGATGTAACCAGTAACTTTTTACCAAAGGCACGGGTAAAAGTAGCCTCCTCAAGATCAAACGTATCAAATACCTCTTCGCTTCCGTCAACCATTAGGACAATTTCGTCGTCGTCCATCGAGCCTGAAACGTATTCGCCAACAATTTCATCGTCATCAAAAGTGACAAGGGTCATCTGGCTTTTCACATCTGTCTTAGAAAATGTCCGATCTTCGCCGCCGACCTTTAGCGTCACAGTATCATCGGTCTCTGAAACGATTTCACCGCTTACGGGAGCATCTGCATCCGTAGGCGTTAGCGTCAACGTGAAATAACCTCTCGCTTTCAGATTCGTGAGATCCTCAATCGGTTCATCATCAAGTTCGCTCAACAAGAGGGTGTGCTCCTCTTCCACGCCATCCGCTGTTTTGGTTCGGACGACAATCTTTTCTGTATCCTGTGAGACAAGCGTTCCCTGAAAGGTTGTTCCGTTGGCACGGATGGTAACGGCACCGTAACCGCTTACAATTTGCGCGCTGGGTATCAGGACTGACTCCTCAAGGTAGCGCATGTTATTAAAGGCGGCTATTTCGGAGAGATCTGGTGCAGTGACGACTTCAAAGTCTGTATCGGTTTCACCCGCTGCCGGACTTTCTATACCTTGTACTACATGGCATGAGATACACGCGGTACTCACAAAAACCTTTTTACCCAGATCTGGGTCACCGGTGAGCAGGGGTGGAAGTGCTGCAGCGGCTGTTGCGGTGTCTGCGCGATCTATAGGTTCATCAAACGGAGTCGGATCAATTTCGCCGCCTTGACTCTGGAGATAGGCGATAACCGCCTCAATCTCTAATTTAGAGAGCGACGATCGGGGCTTTCCAAATCTCTGGCATAATCTTACCGTATCCGGGGACAAGATATTTAGCAGGCTCATAAAGCGATTCAATGAAATAAGCTTTGGCATCCATGCCGGGGACGCGGCTGGCGGCGTTAATGCCGATGTCTGTGAGATCGGGACATCTCCCTTTCGGTGCAGAGGTATCGACGGTGTGGCACGCGCTACACTGACCCTTTCCATTAAACACCAAGGCACCTTGCTCAGCAACTGCGTCTGGGTCGCTCCAATCGAGCGCAGTCAGATTCACTGCTGTGGAACTTTCCGGGACAAGGCCCGCGACAAAGGCGTAAAACCATATCACGGCAAGTGAGAACGTCAACAATTTCATGACGTTGGACCACAAAACGATGTTTACAATCACCGAGATGAGAAACCAGACCGACCACGGCAGCAAGTGCTCCGAGGCAATCGGAAACGCAGATGCGCCAGCAATATAGGCGATGAAACTCACCACCATTAAGATTAGACTCGCAATTTTTATGAGTGTGCTCTTTGACATATTTTTAACTATTAAGTTTTCGCTCCGCTCTCCATTACATTACGAGCGGGTTTCTGATTAAGTACATCGGGGTTAAGATCCGATTTTGGTTTGGACCCTGAACCGCCTGACAACCATAGACATGTATCAACCCTGGCAGCAGTATGTATCAACCCTGGCAGCAGTCCTGACATCAGCCTCGGCATCATCTATAGCGGTGGCTGCAAGCGAGCCTTCTGGGGGCTCGGACCGCCATGTGTCAATGATTGAAACACTCTCAACCACCCAAAGCAATGAGATGCTGAAGACTATCCAAACCATCAAAAGAAGCGAACTCATATCTTTCTTCATGATGCTTCCGTGATACTACCCACTACCTAAAGGTAGGGGGCTTCGG
>CASHTH010003476.1:0-63213 GCA_030341885.1 Geodia barretti
TGCTCAAGAAGCCGTAATCCAGCAAGGGCCAGGAGGGAGATGGGCCGGGAGGTGGCACTGGAACAAGGCCATCCATCGATTTCAGCGTCCCGTCCGGAGCCTACGACTAACTTTCAGAGTGAGGATGGGCGGGGGCTAGTTATACGGAAAACTAACACTTGTCTCTGCAGACAATCCGCACATTCGAGAACCGTGTGGCAGTTCTCTGTCTGCGGAAACTGGCAGATGCGACAACAACATCATTGAGAACTAGATGGATGGGAGACTTCTTGGTCCCCTGGATGGATCGGTAGGGGGTTGCACATGGAACCATGAGCATGTCTAGTTACAGCAGTGCTCTCTGTTTCACTGAGACCTTGTCATTCAAAACCATATCGGAGGCCCTGGGGGAGGGAAGGTCTGACGGAGCTGACCCAGCCTGCGGGACTCAGTCTGGCCCAAACCCAGTGACCGACATCTAAGGGGATTCAACACTCTAATGCTCCAGTCTCTCTCTCTGCCAGCAACAGACTAGCCCACCTCACCAGGTAACACTTCTCTCTTTAAATACCTTGAGATAGCGGTTTATATGTTTGTAGATGTTGTTGTTGAAAGAGTGTGCATGCACTCAGACAGGACCATCGTGTGAGACATGATGTTTCAGCATAATTTTGACGAGTAGACCTTTTGCTATTGTAATGGTTGTATATGTTGATTTCACCCAACATGAGTGCTGTGGAAAAAACATCTGTGTCCTTAGCTACAAACAGTAGGCACACAGAGCACGCCAGTGTTCTCAAATATGTAGCCTTTGCCTGCAAAAACAAACTTCAAAAACAGATCTTTGTTTGTGATTGAGATATTACATACTCCACGTCAGGTGAGTGGACATGCGACCTCTGTCAGCTCTTCAGTCCCTCACCCTCTCCGGGAACCCTCTGACCTCTGACCCCACTACACCCACTACACCCTGGCCTTCCTCCCTCCCTCGTTTCCACTCGATTCCACATGATCTCCCGAGGAGGTGGGTGGGGTAGTCTGGTTCCAGGTCAGATTGGACTGATGACAGGTCCTCCCCTCCCTCCCAGAGAGAGGCAGTGGGTGATATGTTCTCAGAGGCACTGGCGGACGGTTGAGAGGATGAGTGAGAGAGAATTCAGTCGCAGGAGAGAAGAGCTGTGAGGCTGAGAGACAACTGCAAGGAGACTACAGGTATATAGTATGTAGTAGTACACAGATCTTCAGAGCACACACTGTTAATATCCAATCCACAATAACTTAACGTGCGAAGGCTGCTAAAGTCCGTGTCTGCAAAGGCTGCAAATATTTGTGCCCACAATAATTTTGTGTGGTGCTGTATGGTATGAAGATGTGGTATGTTGAGAGTGTGACTGGCTGTGTGCAGGCGGCGCCTACATGGACGGTCTCCAGGGAACTGCTCTGTTTGACTCCATGTTTGAGGAAGATGGAGATGCAGAGAGGATCTCTCTCATGCCTGGTGTGCAAGACATGCTCTCTCAGTGAGGCCCACCAGCAGAGTGTGTGTGTGTGTGTGCGTGTGACTGAGTGAGAGGTGAACATTGGCTCTCTGCCCATCTCCTGCAGGATGAAGGAAGAGTTTCAGTTGTGTGTGGAGCACCTCACCAAGGTAACAGACCACACCCCCTGACCCCTGTGACCTCTCTCTCCGAAGATGGGGCTGGAGGAGAAGAAGAAAGAGAGAGAGAGGTGGCTTCGTTCCAATGTTCACACCAGCAGGCGACTTCCTCCAGCCAGCAGAGATCAGTGAGTATTGTCACCGCCTTTGAGAGCAAGGTTGGCTCACACCTGACTGTCATGTGACCTCAATGACTGATCATGTGACCCACAGCTGGTACCAGGGGCCAGTTCTCAGCTGATATCATCATTGGAACACGACCTGATGAGAGAGGAGATGACGACTAGTGGAGCAGCTAGATGTGAGGAGAACTGAGAGAGAGGGTATAGGGTGGACTGGAGAATGTGTGCGTTTCTACTGATTCAGGAAATAATCAGAGATTTCGAGAGGAACTATAGTGACATGGTCGGCAGTTTCTTCGAGACAGTTCAGTCACAGTATCCTCTCTCTCTCCCCTAGTTCTGAGAACTAAATATTCCGAGACCTGGTAACTCTAGAAGTGATGGATACCCTGACTGCTAATTACCACAGGGAGTAAAGGATTACCATAATTATAAATGACGTTTTTTCTCCGAATTACTAAATTTTAATACACCAACAATTTGTAACAGCTATCAGCGTTACACACCAAATTTGTACTTGGCCAGATAAATATGCCGTCACCAATCCACTAACACAGTACTATTTCACCATAAGCTTGTGCATAGTCTGAATTCCCTTGACTTGGTGATGTTAGCATGACTCAGCTGCGAGAACTGGAGAACACTCATCATGAGAAGGTCTCGGAGATGGCTCTGCAGTACCTGGAGAATGCCATAAAAGGCAGTCTGGAGGAGGAGCCTCCAGAACAGCTCAGGAAGGTCGGGATTGGTGCATGTGTAGTGGTTTAGGTCTCAGGTTTAGAAGCTGCACACAGTAGTTTTTGCCAGTGGAGTGTGGAAATAATGATGGATTCACCCCACCACAGTTGCTGGCAGACAAGGACACGTTGGTGAGTGCCCTCAACACCTCCCACGACACCCACCTCCTTGCCATCGACTCCAGAGAAGATAGCATCGCCAACAGAGCCAAGGCCGACCTGTCTCGGCTGCTGGAGTCAATGGCTGAGGCTGAGCTGACTCGCAACAGACGCAAGGTCACCGAGATGAAGGAGTTTATGGCCTGGCACAGAACAGAGGCAGACAGCTCCACCTAACTTTCTCTCTCAGAATACACTCCATAATTATGTACATCATTATTATCATTTTGGGCAAGAAGGAGCTAACTAACTATCACTAAGTACAACAGATTGGTCTTTCATGTATGTCATAATGATGTAATTAACAACACCCTGTAAGGAAATTTGGACCGTCCACAGGGTTGTTAAATGACATCATAATCAAGGGCTTGGATCCCACCTACCTATTGCCAAGGTATTATGCTATGGGATGTACAAATTATCACTCCCCCTTAGTGCTCACTCCCCCTTATGCTGATGATGAAAGTACAAGAATATGTTGGCCGCTCAGTCACTCCTATGGATGACGTTGCAAGAGAAAGCAATGTATAATTATATAATATACAATAAAAGGCAGGACTCAGTGTAAAATTTAAAACATCAGTCATTTTTCAGTCTTGGCCGTCCATGATCCAACTCTCCATGAACTTGACGTACTTGATGGTCTGTCTGTTGTATGTGTAGCTGACGTGGATGAAGCTGTCCGGGGTCTGGAGGAGCGAAGGGTAGCTGAACTCTGTACCGTTGGTCTCCAGGTCTCGGGAGTGGAGCCAGGACAGCCCTCCGTCCTCAGAGAGAGAAACTCTCAGAGGCACTCGTGGACCAGTGGTTGGATTGTACACCAACACCACATGTCCATTACTTAGTACGCACGCCTGGCAAAGGGAAAATGATGTCACTGTGATTATTCTGCACCATATGCTGTGAAGCACGTGCATGCACCTTTGTTCAGTGATCAGTGAAGTATTAGCATCATATCAAAGAAAGGAAGAGAGGTGTCCATTATTTGGAGTGTGTCCATTATAGGGACAGTGAGATTGGGCAAGATAGGAAAGAGGTTGTCCCCCCAATATTTACCTGGATAGCAGCATTATTGTTGGGGAGTTTGGTGGGGGAAGGCTCAGTCCAGGTGTATCCTGCAGTAATGGCAACAGTGAGGTCATGTGACAGTCACATGATGTCATGTGATCCCACCATCATCAGTGGAGGAGGTAGTGTAGATGTTTTGAGCTTGTCGGTCTCTCAGGAAGGCGAAGAGGAGGGGCTGAGAGGGGTGTGGTCTGATGACACTGGGCTGGATCAGGTAATTGGAATGGGGAATTGGGTATGGCTTCCACGTCCTTTGGTCTGAACTGATCATCATTGTAGAATACTGATCCTTATCCTCTTCCACTGGAGGAAGAAATGGGGTTCTTTCAGGCACTCAGCAGTAACAAGTGAAGTGAGGACCTGCGTAGTAGATGGGAAATATCCAGTCTCCCATGAGAGAATAGATGATCCTGTTCCTGTCAAAAGAGCCGTCTGTGGTGAAGACATCCAGAGGAGTAGTCCAGTTCAACCCCATGTCAAATGACTGCAACATCCATATGTTGGCCTTGTCTTCCTCACTCCCTGGTCTCCATCGGGACTCAGCTGATGATGCAGGCTGCTGGGAATGGAAGAGGTAGACCTCCTGCAGAGACGAGCAGTGAGAGAGAGAGACAGTGAGGGGTGGAGTGGTCCACCTGCCCAGTGCTGTCCAGGAAGAGAACGGGGTTCTGGTTGGAGTACCCCGGTCTCCGGGACACCAGACTGGAGTTACTCCACTGGTCTCCCCCAGCAGGGAGGCGAGCCAGGACAATGGAGCAATTGTTGGCGCCTTCTGCGGTGCCAGAGAACCAGGCCAGCAGCAGCTCCCCCGACGGAAGCAGCTCCAGAAAGGAGGCGTGGTTGGCCGCTGCAGGCGGGACTAGATACGCCTCGTATCGGCCGTCTGCCGTCTTCCTGACTTTCCCTACGGGCAGAGAGAGACTTATTATAACTCCTACATTTTCTTACTTCTCACCGTCAAAGACTGGGTGGAATTCAGAGCTCGCCAGCGAGGCTACTGCCAGGCAAAGAAAGACTGAACTGAGCATCTTTTTCGCGATTGCTCTGCACGCGCGTCCACATTCCGTGCTGCAGGGTGTTGCGCGGAATCGAATTTTTCGTTCCCGAATTCCACGTGGAGGTTGGGTGCAAGATGTCGGGCAAGAGAGATGTAAGTTCCTTACTGTATCCACACGCATCTTCCTCGGCGTTAGTCGCGGCGAGGAGGTAGTGCGCCCACAGCTAATAGCTGCTGTCATTTGTGTTCCCTCAGACTAACCCCATGCGGGAGCTCCAGATACAGAAACTGTGCCTCAACATCTGTGTGGGAGAGAGCGGAGACAGACTCACGAGAGCCGCCAAAGTACTCGAGGCGCTCACTGGACAGACGCCTGTCTTCTCTAAAGGTAAGGGGAACTGGGCGTTAATTGGGATCACATGAACCTTTCTCTCAGCGAGGTTCACTGTGCGTTCGTTTGGAATCCGTCGAAACGAGAAGATTGCAGTCCACTGCACAGTGAGGGGTCCCAAGGCAGAGGAGATCTTGGAGAAGGGGCTGAAGGTCAAGGAGTATGAGCTGAGGAAAGACAACTTCTCGGACACGGGGAACTTTGGGTTTGGCATCCAGGAGCACATCGATCTGGGGATAAAGTACGATCCTTCCATTGGCATCTATGGCATGGATTTCTACATTGTTCTTGGTCGCCCCGGCAACCGAGTGGCGTATCGGAAGAGGAAGAAAGGGTCGATAGGGTTCAGCCACAAGACCACCAAAGATGAGGCGATGAAGTGGTTTCAGCAGAAGGTAGCTAATGCAGACTAGCTGTGTGTGAGCTAACTCAGATCTGATCCTATATGGTACAGTATGAAGGGATCCTGCTACCTGGCAAGAAGAGATGAGTCCTGTCTTCACCTAGCAGCTGTCATCTGACTTTCATGTTTGAGAGTTTTGTGATGATGTAACTTATGAGAATGTTGTACAGAGTATGTGACAATGAGAAAATTGCCAATTTCATAGTCCAGATACTGATATTCTGCTATCTCTGGCCCATTTCCTGATGGCGAGGACAATCAGCTCAGCCTGAGGCTGGGCAGTGTTGCGTAGGATAGCAACAATCTCTCTCAGTGACTCCTTTGGTTCCTGGCCAGCCACCACCAGCTGGAAGACGCCGACACATGCACCTCTCTTCCCCTCCCAGAACTCAGGGCTAGGGTCCAGTCGCTCCAGTACGTCAAAGGCCTTGGCAGCATAGAAGAACTGGCCCATCTGTTGGTGTAATAATATAGGAGGTAGTATATATAGCAGGTCTGTAGTATATAGGGAGGTACCACCTTGTAGCAGTCGTTTGCGATAACCTGGAGGAGATTGAAGGAGTCAGCTGAGGTCTCCATCTTCAGGTACAGCTCCCAGGCCTGCTGAGGCTTGCTGTTCATGATGACTGCATGTGGGAGTACGGAATCAGCAGATATAAATGTCTTTGTAATGTATCATTGCGTAAAATTTCAATTTCCCTAATTAGCAAATGAAAAGCACTAAAGTGCAAACCCTCGGCACACTGTGGAAACCATACACAAGTGTGGCACCACCACAATTGATGGTCTTGACCATGCATCAAAAAGAACAGCATGCTATGCACTATTTCCATGGATAGGTTGAAAATGGCCAGCCCCATTTCTGTTTGAGGCCCAAAAAATATATAAGGTTGAAAAATAGGCAACCTTTCATCTCTCTATTAATTTTCGTATTACCTGTGGATTGTTTAGTGGCAAAAAAAAAAACCTAAGGTTGAAAAAATTTTTTATCGGCCAGCCCTTCATCTCTCCAGACAGACGTCTACGGACGCAGTGCTATGCCGAACTGTACGCTGCCCTTTGAGAAACGTGGGTCAGTGGTAGATTTGTGGGTAAGGGGAGGAACCAGAGCTGTTCCCAGCCAATGCTCTGGACCATCTGACATTTTAGTGCGGGATCGAGGATACGAACCCCGCACCTATGGTGTCAGTCCCCACGACTCTAACCACCTAGCCACTCGGGCTGGCCTTGAGAGGTAATGAAAAAACGTTCCATATATACCCAACACTCCTATTACATCATTGTAAAAAAGGCGCACACCCCCCCCTGCCCGGTGTCGAACCAGGGACCTCACGATCAAGAGAGGGGGTGCTTATCCATCAGACCACCACCATTACTTGAATGGGAACAGTGTAGATGAAAAGCACTAAAGTGCAAACCCTCGGCGAAGTAGCTCGCAGAGCTGACGCGGGCTAGCTACAGTATAGTAGATAGCACGCGAGAGTCGATACACGCCATTCGTTGTGACGTCTTGTGCCTTCAAGATAGATGACGGACCCGGTGTCACAGTATATTTTATCCCCCGTATATTTTATCCGGGGGATAGTATATTCTATCCGGCCGGATAGAATACTCTTAGTGTGGAATATCCGGGGTCCGGATATTTTATCCCTCTAATAAGAAAAGTTTATGCGCATACGGTTGCGCATCTAAACGCGCGGGACCATTTTGTTGGCGCCGTCGCTGCTCATACAGAGTTGAATCTGCACGACTGCACTCTGTTTCTCTTCGAGACACAGCGGTTGCGCGGGTCTGCTCGCCTTCACCTGCGAACCTGAGCTCCACGCTCGCTGGGATATCCGGTAGTGTTCTACAGTCCGCTGGTGTAACTCCAAACAAGGCTATCATCGCATTCTGTAACGTTCAAATCCCCACAGAACCTCAAAATAACACCCCGCCTGCGTTTCGACACTCCTAATAACGCACAGCACGGGGTATAAAATATCCCGGGTGCGGATAGAATATCCTAGGAAATTTTATCCGGGGGGGATAGAATATCCTATCCGCCCGGATAAAAATTCGGGGGGATGGAATGTACCGCGACATCGGTCGAGCTAAATATAAGCGCATGCGCATTATCCGCCAGCGATAAAATGGCGACTACCGACCGGGCATTAGCCATACAATGCTGGAAGCGCTCTAGCTCTGCAACGGATCATTTTCAGAGAAAACCCCACATACTTTCTGACCCTCGTCGCCCGTTGGGTAGATGGTATCGTTTCTGGGACGAACAGACACCCGAGAAGTGAGATTGAGAGTAACAGACACACACAGACAAACCCAACTACAGTACCCTCGCTGCGCATGCGCGCCGAGGGTAATTATGTACTCACAGCATCTGGTAAGCCAGCTGAGGTAGATGTAGTCATTGCGAATGGCCTCAGAGTTTATGAGGAGAAACACATCTTCAGCCTCGGTGTAGGAGCCGGTGGCTGCCTTGGCCTGTGCGTAGTTGACATTGAACTCATCGTTGTTGAAGAAATAGCTCTGCCAGAGGGAGAGGTAAGAGGGAGTGAGGTTCTCAATATGTAGCTATACCTTGATGGAGGTGAGGTAGACAAGAACGTCTTCAAACTGTCGGAGAAGGAAGAAACATGAAGCCATGGCTTGTCTGCCTGGGATGGTGTCTGGAGAGAGAAACGATTGGATATTGTGTGACAAGACCTTAGTGCTTGAATGAAGGGAAATATACCGCATTCGCTGGCTGAACTGCCAACCAGTTGGAAGTACTGCTGTGCCAGTCTCACGTTTTCAGGCTGCGGAATGTGATTGGTCACATGACAGTCATGTGATTCTCAGAGACGTACACAGCCTTGTTCCTGGCCAATGAAAGTGTTAGCCACAGCCTTCAGTACGTACTCCTGAGGACTGCTTGGCTCCACATCCTTTATTAGTTTATAGGCCTCTTCAATATTACCTGTCATGAGATGAAGCATACATTGTCAACATAATGGACCACTATAGTGGGGAGCAGAGAGAGTGTGTCAAGTGCGTCACACACCTTGTTTGAGGTGGTAGATGGCGAGGTTGAGTCTGGCCTCTCCCACAACTCCCAACAGAGGAGGCAAGACCTGCAGAGCTCCCTCACCTCCTCTGAAGATCACCTGCAGCAGTGGAGGACTCAGACTGAGTCTCCTCTCCCCCACTTCCCCTTGGATGGCTCACCAGGTTGTGTCTGAGAAGGTCTCTGGCAAAACTGAAAGAAGGAGATGTTGTATCCATCAGCACCTTTAGCTCTGCCTGCACACAAATATGACACGATTTACTGCTTAGAATCTGTGAATCTGTACACCATGTATTCTTCTACTATTTTAGGCGTACAGTACCTCAGCAGCTTTGCCATTGTAGAGTTTGTAGTAGTTGCAGGCCTTGAGGTTGTTGGCCACTACACTATCAGGGTGCTGCTGTACGTAACCTGCCAGGACCTCCTGAGACACGTCGTAGTAGTCCAGTTTGTGGTAGCACATGGCCAGGTAGACATTGAGAGCCAACATGTCGCTGAGGACGATATTAGTTGGGAGAAGTTAGCTATATAGAGATTTCTGAACTCCAACCGATTGTCCAGGAGAATCTTCTTGTAAATGTCAATGGCCTCTTGGTAGTGTGTTCTGAGGTAGTGGATGGCAGCTAGACTCAGCTGTGGGGCAGTGAAGAAGGTGATGAGAGAAAGAGTGCACTGAGTGGTTGGCAGACCTGGTCCTCTATCTTGTTCTGTAGTGCCTGGTGGTGTACCATTAGCTTCTTCTCATCACCAAACTGGAGAGAGCCAAGTAGTGAAAAACTATAAACTGGGTGAGTAAGAGAGGAAAGTGAACTTGCCTTGTGAGACAAGTGGAACTGTAATCTGTTCTGCAGAAAGCTCTTCGGAGCTACAAACAAGAGAGGTTTGGATTTCAATAACACCTACAACTGTAGAAGACTGACAGACCTTTCTGAATAACGGTCTCGGCCTCGGGGTACATCCCCAGCATAAAGTAGCAGCAGGCAAGGTTGCTCCACACGTCAGGATGACAGCTCTCTCCCTCACTCAGCGACTCATACTCCTGCAGAGAGCCTGCCTGAGTGAAACTGTGGACACTGTTGACCTTCGTACATCACCTTCCGAGCTCTGGCGTAGTCTCCGTTATGGAAACAGCAGTAGGCGAGCCAGAGAGCCGTGTCCCCGCCACTCCCTCGCTCCGTGCTCCGGAGAAACTGTGCAGGGAGAGGGGGAGGGGCTGGTTGAGTTTCGCTGTTTCCAGTCGCATTTCGTTCAGACTGGTCGGACGGAGCAGCTCGTCGGCTTACCTCCAGGAGAGTGATGGCGCCCACGTAGTCGCGTGCCTGCACAAAGTCCTCCAACTTCGGCAGCCGCTTCTTTTTCTTCTCTTTGGCTGCTGAGGCTCCAGCACCCTCAGAACCCGCTGGCTGCGCGGGTTTCGACCGAGAGAGAATCTGAAGACGAAAGAACGTAAAGTTTTTCGGTACATAAAACGACCTGTTTACCATCAAATGAAAGGTGAGACGTCTTCTTTTGCAACAAGATCAACTGAAGAGGAATTTGTTTTGATATAGGCGGTTGTTTTGGCGAAATGCGCATGCGGCGCGTTCAAAGGGGCGTGTCTGATCTAATTATACGAAAAAGAAAGTTTGCACAGCAGCCAAAATGTCTGAGGAGCAGGAGTTGGAAGAGAAGACGTTTCTTCTTCCAGCCGAAGTGCAGTTCGGTTACCTTCCCGTCTGCTCTTCACATGTGGAGGTAAATGAAAACACTCTAATGGCACACAACTCCTTTGAGTCGTCGTCCCTCCCCTCAGATATCTGACGACCGTCGCTCCGCTGCCAAACGTGACCCCAGCGCCACCTACGCCTATGGAGTGGTGTACGGAGAGAGGCCATTGAGAGGGACGGCCGAGTTTGAGGTGGAGCTGGTCTCATACGGCACAGGGTGGTCGGGGACTCTGAAACTGGGAGTCATGCGGTGCAAGACTGGTAGCTGCGTGACGGACAAGAACATTCCCCGTTACTCGCCCGAAGGAACGCACCACTGCGTGTGGAGCTCTGATAAACTTCACAACAGACTGACAGACTGTTTCACGGAGCAGCATTATGGAGAGATCAACCTGGACGAGTTGAGAGCTGGCGACAGACTGGGTATGAGAGTCAGCCATGACGGAACTCTCGAGTTCTTTGTGAACGGGAGACACCAGGGAGTGGCTGCAGAGAACCTGTACCAGAAGGGCTACGACGTGTATGCAGTGGTGGACCACTACGCCAACTGCAAGGCCACACGCATCACCAGATCAGGTATGCTTTACAAGTCATTCAAATTACACTTATTCATCTCCACTCCTAATGCAGTGATATATGTAGACATTCGACTACAAGACATCTGCTTACGAAAGATAGCTCTGTGGGTAAGATCGCAGTCATCTGTCAGAGAGCTCCCTCTCCCTGTCAACATCCAGAGTAGACTCAAGCAGTATATGGCATAGGCCTCTTTTTCTCTCTTTCATTTTCTGTTCCCCCCTCAGTTTGTCTCTTTTTTTATCTTTTGTTCATGAAAACAACAAAGTTTGTTTGAAACTCATTTCCTAAGACATCAACTGTCAAGTGAGAGCAAACGATCCATGAGTTCTCTATCAATGACTTGTCCGTAACGTGTACTGTACCTGAAAATCCTGCTGTGGCCTACGACCTCTACTCCCCGTAGTATGCCTCTGTCCTGGAGAGGGAGGAGGTGGTGTGGGGAGACCAGTATGTCCCTGCGGTCTCCGAGGAAGGTGAGAGTAGACAGTCTGACTTGTCCAGACGACGGAAGGTACGCCATTTCCCCGATGACTCGTGTGAAGAGGTGGGAGAGGGAGAGGAGAAGAGAGAGTGTTCCTCCTGCAGCGACGTAGGCAGTGGAGAGAGTGGAGCCTGGCAGACCTCCCTGGGTGTAGGACACAGTGGCTGGAGGTAGGAGCAGACCCATCAACACCAGCTGGTAGAGTTTGCTGCGAGAGAGAAGACGGAAGTGACGGATGGTGGGCCAGCGATAGAAGACAGTTGCCTCATCACGTGAGGGGGAGCTGCCATTGTGAAGTTCTCTGAGAGGAGGTCTCTGAAACTGGACCCTCCCTACTGCTGAAAGGGAACGGGGAAACGTGAGCATCTTCATTACCGGAAATGAATCATTTATTTTGTTTATTCAGTTATTCTTGGCATGCAGATGACGTGTCAACACCGCGTGGATCGAACACAGGTGTCAGGCAACAAAGGTGGTCAGTGTCAGCAACAAAAGCTTGGCTGTGGAACGCCAGTGAGGAGACAGAGGTGGAGATGAATTTTTTCCGACTGATAGGAGACCTCTCTCACCTCCTCGCCATCATTCTCCTGCTCGCCAAGATATGGAAGACGCGCTCGTGCGCAGGTGAGCCATGCCGGCTGCGCTATAATTAGAGTAGGTCAAGCGACACCTTCCCAAAGCTTTTCCTGCATGCGCGCTGCACTGCAGCCTAACCACTGCTGTCTTTTACTTATACTGCAGGCATATCAGGGAAGAGCCAGGTGCTCTTTGGCTTAGTGTTCATAACTCGCTACCTGGACCTGGCCACTAACTTTGTGTCAGTGTACAACACTGTCATGAAGGTGGTGTTCCTCCTCTCCATACTGGCCACTTGCTACCTCATCTTCTTCAAGTTCCGGGCCACCTACGACTCCAACCACGACGCCTTCAGAGCAGAGTTCCTTGTCATTCCCACAGCTGGTCTGGCTGTTCTTGTAAACCATGAGTTCTCAGTGCTAGAGGTGTGTGTGTTTCAGAGGCCCAGTCTTGGCATAGAACCTCTTACTCCCTCCCACACAGATTCTGTGGACATTCTCTATCTACCTGGAGTCAGTGGCCATAATGCCCCAGCTGTACATGATCTCCAAGACAGGCGAGGCAGAGACCATAACCTCGCACTATCTCTTTGCCCTGGGGTTGTACCGAGGACTCTACATCGTGAACTGGGTCTACCGGTACTACACCGAGGGTTTCTATGACTTGATCGCCATCGTGGCTGGATGTGTGCAGACTGCCCTCTACTGCGACTTTTTCTACCTCTACATCACCAAAGGTGAGTGTATATATACTGTTTGCCCCTAGATGGCTGGCAGGCACGACTGTGTTTATTCTCTCACCCAACAGTGATGAAAGGCAAGGAGCTGAAGCTACCAGCCTAGCTGATATATATAGGACGTCTCTTGAACTCTGTGTAGCTATTCTATTGCTCGAATGTCAAATCATCTTTTATTTTGTCCAAGAGAGCAAATGTGCGTTGTGCCGCGCAAACGTGTGAAAAAGGGGGTGGGGCAGCCGAGCTAGCTAGCTAGCTAGCTCAGCAAGAATGCGCAATCCGTCACATGTCTCTTGTGTGTGTACAGCAGTATTATACGACGGCAGCGAAGATCTCGACGAAGCTAGAAATTCTCTGGCACTAGAAATCATGGGCTCTCTTCACTCTCATCCGAGGGTCGTGAGCTGGGCGGCACAGGACGGGAGGGTGGAGGATCTTGTCTACCATCTCCAGAAGGGTGGAAAGAACGCCCTCAAACCCTCCGCGCTCTCTCCGAAGCAGAGAGCTCCCATCCACCTAGCGGCCATTGGGGGACACTCGCAGTGTGTCAAGGTTCTCTTTGACGCAGGTAGGGGGGCTCCATGTGTGCGGGTTTCTGGGAACTAGTAGGATCTCGTTTCCAGGATCTCCGCTGGAAGTGAGTGACAAGGAAGGCCACACGGCTCTGCATCTGGCCGTCTCAAATCAGCACTACCGCACAGTTCAAGTCCTCCTCTCTCTCGGAGCTAAACCCAACTCCAAGACTAGGTGTGTGGCGATACCACCACTTCTGTGCTTGTTGATGTGTATTTGACCTGGCGTTTGGTCTTTTCCTAAACCTGCCATCCATCTGCTTTCTTGCCTACTATATCACGTGCTATACATACATGTGATTGTAAATGTAGATTCAACGTGACTCCGTTGCACCTGGCGACGTCGGTGGGCAACACTCCATGCGTGGAGCTCCTCTTGTCCCACGGAGCTCTCGTCAACTGCCAGGAGTCATGGGGACAAACTCCACTGGCCATCACTACCCTCCAGGGCCGACTGGTGACAATGAGAGCACTGCTGAGTCACGGAGCAGACTCAGGTTGGCTGGGAAAACTCCTCTCTGCATAGCTATGCTTTATTCTCTCTCATTAGAGATTCGAGACTACCAGCACGAACAGACTCCTCTCCATATTGCCTGTGCCAGTAAGGACGAGGCCAGAGTCCTGGTGTTACTGGACGCGGGGTGCGAGGTGCAGGCGACTGATGGGCAGGGGCACTCCCCTCTCGGAGTGGCTCTGCTGAACAGGTTCTACAGAGCAGTTCCTCTGTTGGTCGAGTACGGAGCCAGATTGAATGGCACTGAGAGAGCCTCCGCTGGCCTCCCGCTACTGAACCATCTGGACAACTTGACCACTGGTGAGAGGAGAAAGAAGTTGAGTGCATGGTGTGAGTTTTATGCTGTTGTGAAAAATAAACCTACACATTGAAAGTTGACTGAAACCATTCTTGAGTGCTATAATCATTCCTTTTCTACAGGGACCCCTCTGTCCCTCTCTCGCCAGTGTCGAGTGGTTGTTCGCCAAGCTATTGGACCAACAAATCTGGCTAACTTTGACCTATCAACTCTGAACCTGCTACCCCATGTGCTGGTGTACTTACATGCCATTCTGGAGGTGTGTGAGGAGAGTGGAGAGGTGAAGAGGAGAGCTGTGGAGGGTGTGACTGTCGTGAGACCAATGATGGTAGATAGATAAAAAAAAGTTCCACTTTTGTGTTGTGTGTAAAATAAAATTTTTTTATCAATTGACAAAACACAAATGTACAAAGGAGGGGGCTAGCTAGCTAGCCAGGGAGGGCATGTGTCTGCAGCTCTCAGTCTCAACCATGGACACAAACGCCATGACAAGGATGCCCAGAACAAGAACCAAGACCTCCACAGAGGAGGCCAGTGGCTCTGTCTTCTCCTCCAGCAATTGGGGGACAATCGATACCAGAGATATGTAAAGGAACCCTCCTGCCGTGAACGGAAGTAACCATGACGATGCCGAGCTCAGCTGTTCAGCGGTGAGTCCGGCAACCACACCCACTAATCCTCCCGTTGCCGTGAGCAACTGAGCCTTGGCCGCCGACCAGCTGTCGAAACCAGAGCTGAGGAGAATGGCAAAGTCTCCCACTTCGTGAGGGACTTCGTGACAGAGTATTGCAGCTGTAGTGAGAGCTCCAACTGTCGGACTGATGACGTAGCTGGCTGCAATGGCAAGCCCATGGGTGAAATTGTCTGTGCAATTGGCAGCCAGATTGAGGTAGCCTCTCATGTTAATCCCTCCTCCCTCCTCTCCGTCCTCTCCCTCCACTGCAGCACTGTGTGGAGGACCTGACCTAGTGTGTCCATTACGGTGCACCAACCCGTTCTTCTTCCCCTCACCAGAGGAGATACCTGCTTTCTTCACTGGTTCTGTGTGCCTCACTGCTGGCTCAGCAGTTTCTTGCTCACTACAACCTGCCACTTTCTCCACCAGTAGAAACGATATCAGCCCTAGTACAACCCAGCAACCAATCTTCCAGTCCCCGGGGGCCCCCGAGGCGGGACCCCAGGCCTCAGGCAGCAGGTGCAAGAACACGTCTCCGAGCAAACCGCCGACTGCGAAATTCAGCAGCAGTCTGAGCATGAAGCTCCTTCGTCGGCCGTCCAGACGCAGGCAGCGGTTGAGTAGGAGCGGGAAGACTCCGGCAGCGGCCACCAGGAGGGAAGAGAAGAGCGCCAGAGACCACGTCTGAAGGGACACGTCTCCGCGGTTCACCAGAGCCGCCTTATGCGAGTGTATGTGAGCCGCACTCAGCGAGAAGGACGAGGCGACGAGAAGACACGGAAGAGCGGTCATTATAGAGGACTCTCAGTCGTACCAGGCAGTGTGGAAATGCCGGCCTCTCGCGACCTTTCCTCATGAAGCCAGTCTCCTGTTTTCTTGCTGCGGACTTCACCACTAACGGCAATATTTTACACGCGCTTCTACAAAGGTCTTTGTTTTGGTGTCAAAGTACATACATAATAATATGTTGACAGATAATTAGGGAAGCTAGGTGTTCTCCGCTGTGACTTGGGCCAGAATTGAGAGGGAACGGGCAGCTAATTCTCTTACATCATCATCCCCATCGCTGCTGCTTACATCTGTATAACGCAATTGTAAAGTGTACGATTGTTACATGTGTCTGGTGGTACAGCAGCATACCTTGTACCCACAGCATGGTCTCTGCTAAGGCTTCGTGCATGTCAGTCAACAGGTAATTAGTGGGCGTGGCCACTACTGCCATGTTGAGTGCACAGAGTACAGCCTGGCGCACAAAACTGAACCACAGAGGAGGGTATAGAAATAGGAGGAAAATCAACCATAGAGTACCTTGAGTTGTGGTATCTGACGGCCCACAAGAACTCCAGGAGGCTCCGAGCCATGGCTGGCTGACAGGGGGCGTGGCATGCACACCATGCCACATTCCCCAGTACCCGCACCAGGTGTCCTAGCAACAGACTGTCTCTGCCCAGTAGGTCCAGTGAGGGGAGGGCCCTGTCGTATGGAGCAATCAGAGGGTAGAAGAAGAGTGGAGCCACTGCTGAAAATCTACTGGGGGTAGCAGTGGGAGGTGGGGCTCTCGGACCCTGCACAGGAGAGAGAGAGATGATGGTTGGTTGGTGTGTTGGTTTGTGTAGACCTTTGATATGATTCTAGTCTTCGCCTTGAGCCTCTCCTCCACCTCCTGTTGCCATGGTTTCCCAGGTGTAGGGGGAGGAGGAGATGGTGAGGGTGTGACGTCAGTGGAGGGCGAGGAGAGCTGGGTTGCCCCTGACGATATTACCTAAACGAGAAACACACAAAATGAATAGTCTCAGGACATCTACATGTACATATTAATAGCATTATGGAATGCGGTCTATGAACAAGTGACTGAAATGATTGAATCTTCAGCAAAACAACACACTGTGACTGCAAAAGTCCCCACAACAGTTGAAACATTAGCAAGTGGGTAGCTATGCCAACTACCTCCAGTATATCTAGTCTCTGGCGCAGGTTGTGGTTGGGAGAATAAAACTCCGTCACAAGAAATGGAGCGAGGAGGCGTGGTCTGGCAATTGTCAAGGAGACAAGGGCGGAGTGTCGGAGGGCAGTGAAGGAGGGGAGGTCCCAGCTGTCCTGGAGGTGGACCAGAGCTCTCCCTAGATCCACACACACCTCAGAGAGGTCAGAGGGTTCACGAGAGATGAGAGACGGGAGGGAGGAGAGAGCTGCCTCGACTGGTCCTCTCTCAGTGGGAGACACCAACACTGCAGTGGGAGGAGTCAAACTGAGACCACACCGACTTTGTCTCTTACCACTCAGACAGTCCAGCAAGTAATGAGGAGGCGGAGTCTGGGTATTGTCTGGATCATGTGACATGTCGTAAGGCTCGAGATCGTCATCACTAATGGAAAAAGAGAGGGAGAAAGGTGAGGGAGAGAGGTTGAGAAAGAAGACTTGCCTCTCGGAGTCTCCAGCCTCAGTCACTCTCACCAGACCTGATGCACAGCTCTGACCAACTTCCTCTCTTTCTTCATGGACAGGAGATGGAGAAGGAGGAGGTGGAGGAGGAGGGAGGTTAGCACAAAGCCTCTCCTGCTGCTCTGCCACTGGCCTGTCAGTGGAAACACTGGCGGGAGAAGGTGAGCATTAATTGGAACTCACTCTGCCAGCTGAAGTATGGATTCCACCTCGGGGTTTTCCCCAAGGTCAAAGTGTAGTTGTTGTTCTGAGGGTCTGGAGTGGAGGGTGTTGATGAGGCACTGCCCAGTGGCCATTCCTCGCTCCCTCACTCCAGGCACAGGTGTGTCCAGGTGGCTCTGAAGACCTCTCATCACCCCCTCCTTCAGCACTGTTATAATAGAGAATACACCTAAACTTCCCTACATAATAATTATACATCTCCCAACTTCAATATTTCCTCCATTTTGCTCCCAAGTATTATACACATCTACAACTTCCAATTAAAGGGTCACCTGTGGAAGTGGGCGGAGTCAGATGGGAAGCCAGACAGGTTGTTCCAAGGACCAGCAGTCGACACAGCCACATGTGTTGTCTGCTGTCCATCTTCCTCACAGCTCCGCCCTCTGACCACACCCCCATTGCCGACCTCAGCGACTGACCCAGCAGGTCCTGCCCTGCCTCCCAACTCATCAGGTAGCCAATCAGATTGTAGGCTGCGTTCTCATTGCTAGGCAACCTCGCAAGCCACAATTTGTGTGAGAACACGTGTCGAGCTTTCTGATTGGTCATGGCCAGGTCTCCTAGCAACAGGTAGAGAGGGTGTGGATTCGCCAGAGAACTGAAGATGAAAGAGTGAAGAATATATAGAGACACGGAGCAGGGACATACGGAGGCAGCAGCTGGACCATCTCCACAAGAAGTGGTTCCATGGCTAAACTGTTGACTCTGCAAAAGAGGGAGTGGCAGACACGCCTCCACAGTGGGTCGTCTTGTGACTTGTCCTGTAAGACGGGCACTAATTGGGATAGAATTGTTCCTGTGAAAAAGTTGGAGGTAAACACATGGCAGATACAAGGATGATTCTGTGCTCACTAGTCTGGCCTAAGATGGCTGCCTTGCTCAGCACAGCCCCCAGGAATGCAAGAGATCTGTCCTCACCACCTGCAATGACAACTCCCCTAACATGGGGTTCTGTGGTTGAACTTTTGCACTCATGCTGCAAGCATTTGTGGCCGTGTTTTGTTAGTGACGTAAAGAATTTGTTCGACGGGCATACCTTTTACATCAGAGTGTATTGAGTGTAGGGAGGCAAGCAGAGCACAGCCCAGGAGGGTAAATAGAGAGGTGGGGAGGAGAGAGGGAGGGAGAGAGGATCCCAGTCTGTTGGCCAGGAGGTCTGGGAGGTGGGTGAGGGAAGAGAGGAGCTGCTGCTGGATGGGGGAGAGGGTGGGGGAGGAAGAACAGCTTTCTCTGCAGAGAAGTGAAGTGAGAGTTGAGATGTGGATGAGAGACTCCAGTTCTCGGGCCAGCCAGCGAGCATTGCTCACACTGCAGCAGAGGGATCTTGTCATCTCATGGTATGTGGCCAGAGGCATCGATCAACCTACGTTACTCGTGGAAGGTTTGCGTGGGCCGACAGAAAAGCCGGCGCTGGGCCCAGGCAGTTCAGAAGATTGCTGCACGACTTCCCGCCCACGCCTTCTCTCTGTAGCAGAGCCGCGCACAGATAGCTGTGAGCTTTCTCCCCACCACCGCCCTCTCTAATGTAGCTTAGAGAGTCGTTCACTGCAGTCTCCAAGTCACACTGGCTGCTTTTGAGGGAAGAAACCAACTGCTTTAGCCGAACGTCTTCTCCCATCGTGTTCCAAATAATGCCCGCCAGCAATTGATACGGCGTCTTGTGGGTAATTAGGAGCCAATCAATCGGCGATGAATATGATTACCTTCAAACCTATATAGCCCCGCCGGCTGCATAACTCGGTTGTGTTGTGTGGTGTGTGCTAAGCCCCAGTGGTTGGTCTAGGGATATCTCCGGTGTACTGGCAGATCAAGTTCACTTCTCTCGATCATGTCGACGGCACCCGACGCCGTGGAGCGTCGCAGCAAACTGCGCCTCACTGGTAAGTCGAACCGTTCGTTTCCCCCCATTTCATATTGGACTCCCTGTTTCCACATTCTCTTTTCCGTTCAGTCCACTCGGCCAAGACCCTCGCCAAGCGAGACTTCTTCAGTAAGTGACCGCCGTTTGTGCGCCGTTCACGATCCTGTAGTGTTGACCTAGGTACCGAGGTACTTACAGCCTCCCGTACACTACATCAGGGATGAGGGAGGGCCCAGGTTCTACCCAGTAGATAGCATGAAGTACAGTGTGTGTTTGTTGCTTATGGAGTGTTCCCTACAACAGAGCTGCCTGATCCGTTTGCAAAGATAGTGGTGGACGACAGTGGCCAGTGCCACAGTACAGACGTGGTGAGGTCCACTATGGACCCCAAGTGGAACCAGCATTATGATTTGTGAGTCCAACCAACTGGTGTGGGTGTCATGGAGGAGAAGGTGGCTGTGGGTGCCAGCCGCAAGAGAGTGTCTTTGTGCTAATGAACAGACTATTGCCATAGTGACTATCAGTGTAGTGTGTGTGGATTGTCTGGAGCCACTGGCAGAGCCCCACAGACTTCTGTGGAGACTGAGACAACCTTATCAGTGTCTGGCATCTCCAGCTCTAGACACTCAGTCTGTCAACACAACACCTAGTGGGCCTCATCAGAAATACCTTTTCTCCTGTTGATGTCATTCACTAGTGTTCCCCTCCCTGCCTGCAGGTTCCTCAGTAGAACTGACTCAGTGACGGTGAGTGTCTGGAACAATCGGAAGGTGCACAAGAAGGAGGGAGCTGGGTTTCTTGGTTGTGTCAGACTCAATCCATCCACCATCACTCGACTAAAGGACACTGGATGTCAGTAATCATAATACCCCTCTCTCTTTCATTAACATGCCACTCCCTTCCTCTCTAGACCAGAGGCTCAAGTTGAGTCACACTAGTCCAGATGAAGAAGAAGGAATCAGAGGCCAGCTAATCCGTAAGTCACTCTCTCCTCTCTCTCTCCCTGCTAGCCGATGGTTGTCTTCTTCTCAGTGAGTCTGACGAGCAGAGACCACACCCAGCCATCATCCCTCTCCGCCCTCCAACCTCAACCCAACGAACTGCCTGAGGGGTAAGTCAGTCTCTCAATCGCTGGCTGCTCTGTGGAATGCTCGGAATCCACTCTCAGACACAATAATACACTGCTATATACAAACATGACCTTTTGACCCTGTGCTATAGGTGGGAATGCAGGAGAACTCCAGACAGCAGGCAGTATTACATCAACCACTATGACCGCTCCACCCAGTGGGACCGCCCTACCAGGTTAGAATCACGCCCTCCTCTCACTCCCCCTTACAGCCTCCCACCACAGACCTGGTTATGAAGCCATTTCCTCATCATCATCATCTCGAGTGCCGAATCCCACGCAACCCTCTCCGACCTCTGACCCCACAGGGGATCATCTGTCAGACCACACCTCCAACCACACCTCGACAGTTCCCTCCAGAGTATCGACCACTCAGGTAATGCCGCTACTTCACAACAACAAAGAGATAGGTGCTCTATCATCCAACTAATATTGTTGCCATGTTGTGTATAATCGTTTAGAAAGAGTCCATTATCGCAGGGAACTCTGTCGACGGAGGATCAGTTGACGTGTCCGTCCTCCCCACACCCTCCCACTGATCCCATCCCCACTCTCACTATCACAAGAAATGGGCATCCGCGTCGATCGTCAGGGACCCTCACCCGCAGAGACATGTATTTATCTCGCAATGCTCTCCACCATGAGCTGCAGCTCCCCGATGGATACGGTAAGACAGCGTTGGAGGTTCTAGAGTAAGGACTTTTGGTCATCTTTCTGAGTGGTAAACGTGCATATTTACTATGATTCAATCTTTCCATACAGAGCAGAGGACTACGTCACAAGGCCAGGTTTACTTCATCCACCGCAGCACTGGAGTGAGCACGTGGCACGACCCCCGCTTCAGGCAGGTGGAGATCGACCCCCTGGAATTGGGCCCCCTGCCGGAGGGCTGGGAGATACGATACACCGAACACGGCAGGAAGTACTTTGTGGACCACATGAGCCGCACCACTCAGTTCACTGACCCCAGACTCCCCATGCACATGGCACGGAGGATACTGGTCGATGTTCCTCCAGATGACAGTCCCAGTGAGGGTGTGAGGGGTGGAAGTGGTGAGGGGAGAGGGAGAGGAGGGGGAGACAGCCCCGCCCCTCCTCCGGTGTCACGACGAGACCTGGTCCACAAGACGAGGCTGCTGCGAGAACAGCTAGCTGCCCTCCAGAGGAAGGCTGGGCACTGCCGCATCGAAACTTCCAGAGAGAATGTCTTTGAAGACTCGTACAGGTGAGCTCTCTTTGCTTTTGTGTCTGATTGATAGTTGCTGTCGAATGGTGTTTGTAGGCAGATACTGAACATGCGAGTGCCTCAGCTGCAGAAGAAGTTGTTGATAAAGTTCCGTGGGGAGGATGGGCTGGACTATGGCGGCATAGCTCGGGAGTGGCTGTATTTACTCAGCCACGACATGCTCAATCCGTACTACGGGCTGTTCCAGTATTCACGAGACGATGTGTACACTCTGCAGATCAATCCGGACTCCTCTATCAACCCAGTGAGTCAGCAGCCCACTTCTCTCTCTCTCTCCCACCTCATCCTTCTCCCCGCAGGAACATCTGTCATACTTCTATTTCGTGGGCCGAGTTCTCAGTCTGGCTGTGTTTCACGGCATGTACATTGACGGAGGCTTCACTCTTCCCTTCTACAAGGTCTGCCACTGGCTTGCTGTAGAACCTCTGATAGAGAGGACTCTCGGAAATTATAGGAGACCTCTCTAGAGTTTCTGCCCCATACTATATTACTATATGTGCAGTGTGCGCAGACATAGCCTTGCGCAAGTGGGTCTACAGTCTACAAAATCTGTGTGTACGTGCACAGCGCCGTTTGAGTCGAGTGGAAAAAGTTATGTTTCTTACACACGCACAAAACATTGCTGAAAAAATATTATCCATGGATGTTTGAGGCAAAAATATTATCCATGCATGTTTGAGGCAAAAATATTATCCATGGATGTTTGAGGCAAAAACCATAAATTCTAAGGTTGAGAAAAAATCTGCCAGCCCTCCATTGCTCCAGAGGTGGATGCTGTGCAGCTCGCCGAGGATTAGTGGTTTTACTATACTTTCGAACTGTGGGACTATCTCTCTCTTATTGTCCAGCAACTCTTGGGGCGACCTATTACTCTGGATGACATGGAGAGTGTCGATCCTGACATCTACAGATCCCTCAAGTGGATGTTGTAAGCCACTTACAAACACGGAACATTTTGGCTCCAGTTTCTGTCTGCATATGTCTGCATCATGTGTCCTTGCGACGCAGAACTATTACATAACACTACCAAAAGCACATACATCTTGAGCCTTACTTTTCGTGAAATTAACGGAACACTTGATATTGTGAATGAACCAGCCTTGAGACTGTGTGTGTGGCTGTAGGGACAATGACTTGTCAGAGATGGACATTCCTCAGTTCTTTGTTGTGGAGAGAGACAAGTTTGGGAAGCTGGTGCATAGGGAACTCAAACCTGGTGGTGAGGATGAGATGGTAACCAACGACAACAAGGAGGAGTACGTCAGGCAAGCCCTTAGTCTTGTGTTCGTCTGTGACAACTGACATCTCTCTCCTCTTCCTCCGCTGCAGACTGTACGTCCAGTTAAGATTCAGAGACGGCATCGAGAAGCAGTTCCTGGCCCTCCAGAAGGGGTTCCATGAGCTGATCCCAGCTCACCTCCTGAAGGAGTTTGATGAGAGGGAGCTGGAGCTCCTCATATCAGGACTGGGGAAGGTGGACGTTGTCGACTGGAAGAACAACACTAGACTCAAGAACTGCACTCCTGACACAGACACCATCAAATGGTTCTGGCAGGTGACGATAATAACTTTCTAGGGGCAGGTTTACGGTGCGTCCCATTGCACTGTCGCATCACGTGCTGCGAAGGTTGAGATGGATTCTCTCAGTGTGCTGACCAATGTGTAAACCCCTTCTCCTCTTCAGGCAGTGGAGTCTTACGATGACGAGAAGAGGGCTCGACTGCTCCAGTTTGTCACTGGCTCCAGTCGAGTGCCTCTTGATGGTTTCAAGGCCTTGCAAGGTGAGCTGCAGCCACTCCCTTCTATCCACTTTCTCTCTCTTTCTCCCGCCTCAGGTTCCACTGGGGCAGTGGGGCCCAGACTTTTCACCATTCATCTGGTGGACCAGCCAATACACAATCTCCCCAAAGCACACACATGGTATGTCACAATGTGTCTATGGGTGTGGTTATCATGCTGACCTCTGACCTGCAGCTTCAACCGGATTGATCTTCCACCCTACAACAGCTATGAACTGCTCTATGAGAAACTGACCATCGCTGTTGAACAAACTGTAGGGTTTCATGTTGAGTAGCCACACACCCTCACGCTGTTGCAATTACATCATCATTATCCCAATTGGCAATTTTATGATGACTGGATAA
This sequence comes from Geodia barretti, assembly GCA_030341885.1. Taxonomy (NCBI): domain Eukaryota; kingdom Metazoa; phylum Porifera; class Demospongiae; order Tetractinellida; family Geodiidae; genus Geodia; species Geodia barretti. Next base: position 23,739 of record CASHTH010003476.1, read on the forward strand.
AATTGGGTCTAACTGTGTTTTGCGTAGTTCTTGCTAATGTATGGCGAGTCCACCTGGTAGAACCTCAGTAGAGTGGTGGCCCACTCTGGACCTGCTGATGCAATGCCAATCCTTGGAGATTTCCCAACGAGCTCAGGAGGACAGGGACTGCCCATCTCCAACCAGATTACTTGGGATGTTGTCATGTCAACCTTGTTGTGCCTGCAATGAAAAAACATCTCTTAGTCTCCCACTTTTCCTGGAAATGCACCGTTTGTCAATAGCAAGTGCCTGGCATAGTTTTCCTGGTCCACTGCACAAGTCCCTCTCTCTCCTGTCCCCTCTGCGAGTGCTCATGGTCTCCAGTCCTGCCACAGGACGCAGCGCTCGCACCAACACTGCTGCCCCAGATCCTCTACTGGACACATTGAAGCAGTGGTGGACTCCATATATGGAGTAGACATAGGCAGTACCTGGGGGCTGCAGAAAAGAGTTATTCTCTTCTTTCTCCCTATCCCCACCAACCTCCTCGTCCTCACCATGAACATTGCCTCGTTGGCTGCTGTGCGACGCCCACCGAATGAGTGAGCTGCTCTGTTTCTCCTCCCAGATAGGCCTCCACCTCCCCAACCTCCCCACGGCACTCCTCCCCAGCCTCACCTCTGCACACCAGCACACACCCCAGCATTGCTCGAGCCAGATCCTCGCACGGCTGGTCATAAAACTCAAGTCCACACCTCACAACTTCGCTTGTCTTGTCTGTCTTCCTTTTGGTCGCCTGCTGTTCGCATTCATCGTCGTTTGCTCTTCTTTCCATATTGCCCAGCCACACCCCACTCTAGCTCTCATGCGCGCTCTCACGCGGTGTCAGTGCACGCATGCGCAACTGAAAAGTGGGCGGGGTTGCAATGGGGTCGTGTACGTACGATGGCTGAGCTGGCAGAGAGTGTTGTGGAAAAGAGTAAGTTTTGCTCTGTGAGATGACCACATTCTGCTGTACCTATGACGCTGTTCTAGAGAGCAGTGTGTATCATTTGATCTAGTTAGCTCCGCCCTCTCTCCTAGTCACAGTGAGCCTCAGTCCCATTGGAAATGCACCGGCTCTGAAGCAGAAGAGGTTCGCCGTGTCTCGAGAGAAGAACATTGGCTGGCTGAACCAGTGGCTGAGGAAGAACCTCAAGTGTGATGCAGCGGACTCTGTGGTGAGGCTGAAAATCTTGCGACACTATTTCTATCTCCAAACCTCCTCAGTTTGTGTACATCCAAAACTCCTTCTCTCCAGCTCTCGACACTGACCTTGGATCCCTGTATGATGTAAGTCACGTGACGTGTTACCTGTATCACGTGATAATCATGTGACTTCTAATAGTGCTATGGAAGCAATGGGAAGTTGACGCTGGCTTATAGCAAGATGCGTGCCTATGGCTGATTGTCTGTTTTTATATGTCTCCACGTTCATTTCACCAACATCGTTGTGTATTATACAGTAGCATACAGAAGACATGTAAAGTGAGACATTCAGTCAGTGTGAAACGTGTATATGGGGCCTTGAACAAAGCTCTAGTATAAGAAAGGTTCATCAAGTGTACAGTAAATTGCTCCTAAATTCCTCCGGCTCCTAGCCCTCCTCTCGAGGAGTCGGGGATTTGTCATTGTGCTCGCCAGACGACGGCTGGCTGGGCAGGGCCGAACTGCCGACTCCCACAAAGCCTGGCGGAAGGAAGGTAGAGAGGGAGGGTTGGTTCACCATTGGGATCTGGAAGAACTGAACTCCAGTCGGAGGCTGGGGGAAGGCGCCAGCAGGTCCTGACATGGCAGACAGTGTCATTGGATGAAGGGGTTTCATCATCAGAGGTGGTGGGGGGTCAGGTCGAGTCTCCTCCCCCTCGTCCTCCCTGCATCGGGTCCTCTTGGCCGAGGGAGTGCCGTCTTCTGCTCCATGATCTCTCTTGCGAGCCACCTCTGGTGCCAGGGCCTCGACTGAGGTAGATCGACCGAGAGAAAAATATTTGAAGGGGCCGGCAGTGAAGGTGGGGTGTGGGCGCGAGGGAGAGGGAGGAAGGGAAGCAGAGGAGTGGAGACCGGAGGGAGGGAAGAGGGTGTGAGGGAGGGAAAACTGCGAGGGAGGGGTGTGGGGCAGTGCAAACTTGGCCTCCACCTCACGCAGGGCAAAATCGGACGGAATGAGAGGGTGGTGAGTGGGGGATGAGGGAGCAGACCTGCAGAACACACACAACAGCTTCCTCGTTGCCCTGTTTACTACCAGTGGTCCAGACACTCACTTGGAAAGAAGCCCAGCAGAGGGGAACACAGGGATACCTTTCTTTTTCCTCTTGACGTATGCCTGGGAAGTGAGCTTCTCTTCGTAGTCTGGATGCATGCACCAGTAACCTCCCTTCCCAAAGCCCAATCCTTCCTTCTCTCGCGGAGCCTTCATAAAGTACTGGTTGAGCGAGAGGTTGTGCCGGATCGAATTCTGAGCGAGAGAGCACACTTATTCCATCATTATACACACAGCACTTCCCTACGCACCTTCCACCCTTTGTCTTCCAACTTGTAGAAAGGGTACTTCTCGGCAATAAAGTTGTAGATTCCACTCAAGGTTTGGCGACGATCCTTTGGTGCCAGTAGAGCCTGCACTATGAGTTGGGCGTAAGAATATGGTGGCTTCACAGCGTCTTTCTGTCCTCCCTCTTCTTCCCCCTGCTGCTCGGTGGAAGCACCACCCTCTTCATCAGTCCTTTCACCTGATCCCTCACTTTCGACTGGTTTCTGAAACAGAGGCAGGCAAGGCTCAATAAAATACAGCATTCCTCTTCACAACCTCTTCTCTCTGCTGTTGAGATGCCAGCAATTTGGAGGCATATTTGGCCATGAGTTCAAAGGGCATTCTGCGTGCGTACTGCTCTACAGCATTGGGACTGACTGGGCATGAGTTGACAGCACTGCAAAGGGAGGGAGGGAGAAGAGATGTGGGTGTGGGGAGACTACGAGGGGGTGGCTCAACCTGATGGTGCCAGTCGGGGAAGGCATGGGGGACACAAAGGGCGAAGTGAGAGTGGTGTCAATCCTCAGAGGCTGCGTAATGGGGGAGATGGGAGGGGGAAGACGAGGAGGCATCTCCTCTATCATAGAGGTTAGGGCCAGCTTGATCTGGGTGGACGGGAACCTGATGATGCAGCTGCAAGAGAGGGAGTGTAAATTTGTTAGCAAATCCGTTCAAGAACGCGTGTCCGAAACTAGACACCGTCCCTCCCGGTGTCTTCCTCACGAGTTCGGTAATTGGAGCCTTTTGTTTTCCCTCTTCTGGAATATGTCGTCCACAAAGACTCCGTTCTTCCCGCGGCACACCAGGTACAGCTGGTTCCGCTCCATCAGTATGTCCAGGTGCCGGCGAGAAATGAACCGCGAATTCCCCATGTTCACGTCCACACCGCCCAGCTTGCTGTTGCGGCCGATCGTTATTCTTCTCTTGAGCATCCGGAATTCAAAGTCCCTTCCCTCTAGCCGAGCGTACGCCGTGTCCATGTTGTTGTTGAACAGCCCTCACCTCGTCCGCTCGTCCGTCTTTGTTTACAAACCAGTGCAGTGGCGCGCAGGCACGAGGCTCGCCGCGTGATATCAAAGAGAATGTGTGTTCAGCTAGCTAAGCGCGTATGGAAGAAAGTGGGCGCTTACTGAGAAGGTTATTATGCAGACAAACGAGAAAGACGCAGGCGGGGGAGTGGGTATTCGGCTCAAGTTGGGCTCATTGTTCAGTCCTAAAGCGACCCCAACGGCTGGAAAAGCTAGAGATGACGTGGACCATGGCACTTTCATCACAGCTGATGTTCTGAGGGTGAGGTGGGCGTGGTTGGGGGCGTGGTAAGTAAGGTGTGTCCTCCACAGGAGCTGGACCAAGGATTGCCAACTCAGAGGAGAGTGCGGGTCATGAGAGAACTGCTTGAGATCGTGGGCTCAAAGCGATTGGAGGAGGTCCAACTGACCTGCACGTATACTGCACACACATAGGCTCACATTTCCCCAACACTGCCCGAGACTGCTGCACTCTTTAAATAGGCAGCTGAGGTAGAGCCGAGAGTAGTGTTTCCTTGTGTTGTTTCTCTGTCTTGTCTGTGAGAGTCTACTGGCATTATTTTCTCAGGCTTCCCAGTACTGTGTTACCTTGTCTGGTCAGAGACGGACAGAAAGACAAGTGCACAAGTGAACAATGCAACTAGACTCTTGTCTCTACCTTAGCTGCCTACATAAAGCAGGCATCACCTCATTCAACCAACTGTGAAGTCATCAGTTGATTGGTGAAATGTTCCCACCTCCATTCCCTGTGCAGTATGCGGTGCAGTCGATCTGGAGAGCAGTGCAGGATCTGTTGGATCGGAGCCAGCCAGCCGACGTGCGGCAGGCCGTGCTGCAGTTCACGCAGTGCCTGGTGCAGGGCCAGTACTCGGAGCTGGGGGTCATGAGGGCCCACTTCTTCCGAGTGATTCAGTCGCACCAGGTGGAGGAGGACTCCCAGCAGAGGTGAGTGCTAGCTCTGGAGATGGAGTGACTGATGTTCTCTCTACTACTGCAGGCTGGAGCTGTTGATAGCTCTCACTCTCGGAGGGAAGGACATCCAGTACTTTGAGGAGGAGATTGGTACACTTTCTCTGTTTTCATTCCCAATTCCCATTCTGTGTTCTGCAGGTCCGTTCCTAGCAGAGTGGATACCACAACTGCCAGCTCATGTCAGGTAAGTAAAGCAACGGGAGAGACAGAGTAAAGAGTGTTGTTTGCAGTGTTGAGCAGTTGCTGGGACTACTAGTGAAGCTGGTTCACTACAACTCTGCCTATCTCGAGGAAGACGTGCTCTCACAACTAGTCTCCCACACCTGCTCCCTGGCGACCAATCCGAGCTCCCCCTCAGAGACTGAGGTATATCTCCCAGCTACGTAGTACTCTCTTTTTCCCTTCCACCCCCCTTGCAGCTGTGCCTGTCTTTCCTGGATGCCGTCATCTGCTACGCAGTGTTCCCTCCACAGACCATCCTGAGTTGCATCGTAACGCTCTGCCACACACTCAACATCGAGAGGTTCATTCAGAAGTCACTGGAGGTGAGTGTGGTCTCGTGTGGGCCTTGGTTTCAACTGACTCTCTGCAGGTGATGCAGCGATTGTTAGGCACACATCTCGGGCACACAGTCATCTACACAATGTGCAGTGTCCTACAGGACAAGTGAGTTCCCTCTTGGTTCAGGACAGTGTATAGATTAGGACAGCGTGCGTAGAGTTCACGAGGCAGATGTCCTGCTGCTGCGAGGAGCAGTGTTCTTCATCAGCATGAGTCTGTGGGGAGTCAAGAAAGTCGACACTCTGAGTCTTCCCTTTACAGCAGTATTACCAGCCATCCACCAAGTCAGTCCTCCCCCATTCCCCCACTATCTGGTACCACAGTCTCCCTGACAGGCCTCTCTCAGCGGACACACACTCGTCATCTATGAGGTGACTCTGTCAGTGCTGCGCCTGGTCAGACACTACTCCTCGAGACTGGGGCCTCGCGAATGGGAGATGATCTTCCACATCCTCCATGCCACCCAGCGCCATCTCTCCCAGCAGGTACAGCTGATTCCTGGCTGCCGGTGCTCACTGGTGTGTGTGTGTGTGTGTGTGTGTGTGTGCAGGCAGAGCTATCGTCCGCTGCCCAGCTCCAGTCCACTCTGCAAGACATCTTCTCTAGTGTGGAACAGTTCTGGAAGGACAGGGAGAACTCAATAGGCCCCGTCCACTTGTTCTTCCAGCTCCTGGACGAAGTGAGAGTCACACTACCGGTGAGTGCTCCCTCTCCCCCTGCCCCATGCAGCTGTGTGTCTTTGTTTTGCAAGGTGACCTCAGTCCTCAGTCTCCTCCACTATCAAAGCCAGACCATCGATGCAGCTGAGCTGGACTGGCTCCCTCAGATCTCTCTCTTCATGGACAAGTTCTTCAGGTCTGTGGTCCAGTCTGCATACAGATATGATGGTGTGGTACTGATCTCAGGTCAGAGACGAGACTTGTGGTGAGGAGAGAGGCACTGGGGTTCCTCGACCGCGTCTTGGTTGATCACTGGCTCACTCAGCAAGATCCGCTCCTCCAACAAGTCCTCCTGCCTGTGTTTACCCCTCTCTCTATGGATACGGACCCTGACCTCCGCTGTCAGGCTGTGCAGCTCATGATAAAGTTCCTTCCCTCCTCCTCCCCCACCCACACTTCGTCTCTACTGGAGATTGTCTCTCAGGTGTACCTCATTCATCTATTGTTTCTAACCATCATTTGAAGTGTGGTTTTATTGCTGGAGGAGTGTGTAATATGCATGTATCTTCAGGTGCTGATGCGAGGGTTGGGGGAAGGTTCGGAGGCCCGACTTCCAGACTGCAAGGCTGCTGTGTTTGGTCTCACGCAGCTATTGAAGGAAGCCATATACCGCCCGGGACCCCTGGCTGGCCAGGTTCTCTCTGTTTTGCTGCAGTTCCTGAGACAGGTTTACGCAGGAGCCTATTTCACCACCACCACCTGTGTGCTTAGGATCAATGTGAGTTCATACTCAACTCTTAGTTCTTGCCCCTCGGCGCGCATGCGCAGCAAGGGTTACTGTGTGTTTTTGGGTCTGTCTAGTCTGTCTGTTACTCTTCATCTGTGTTCGTTCGTCTCACAAAGGATACCACCTACTGAACGGGCAACGAAGGTCAGAACATTCGAACGGTTTCTCTGAAAACGCTGCGTTACAAAGCTAGAGCGCTTCCACTAGTGCGTAGTCGGCCATTTTTATCGCTGCGCATTCGACCGCTATGAAGGCATAAGAAGTCACAACGAAGGGCGTGTATCGACTCCCGCATGCTATCTACCACTGTAGCTAGTCCGTGTCAGACTCTCCGCGAGCTACTAGCGTGAGTAAACGCATACTAAAAGCCCAGCCCATCAATTAAGGCGTGCGCAGTTCGCCGATGGTTTGCACTTCAGTGCTTTTTCTGTTCCCATTCGATCAAGCAATGGGTGATGGTCTGATGGATAAGCACTCCCTCTCTTGATCGTGAGATCCTGGTTCGATCCCGGGGGTGTGCGGCTTTTTTACAATGATGTAATATATAGGAATGTTGGCTGTTGGTATAAGTGGAACGTTTTTTCATCACCTCTCAAGGCCAGCCCGAGTGGCTAGGTGGTTAGAGTCGTGGGGACTGACACCATAGGTGCGGGGTTCGTATCCTCGATCCCGCACTAAAATGTCAGATGGTCCAGAGCATTGGCTGGGAACAGCTCTGGTACCTCCCCTTACCCACAAATCTACCACTGACCCGCGTTTCTCAAAGGGCAGCGTACAGTTCGGCATAGCACTGCGTCCGTAGACGTCTGTCTGGAGAGATGAAGGGCTGGCCGTTTTTTAAATTTTTCATTTTTTGTTTTTTTTTGCACTAAACAATCCACAGGTAATACGAAAATTAGTAGAGAGATGAAAGGTTGGCAATTTTTCAACCTTATATATTTTTTTGGGCCTCAATAGGAACAGAATGCCCTTGTACAAAAATATATACACTACAAATAAAACATAAAAACAAAATTCTAGTTGCCCGATGACCGGTGTTGCCTTGTTTGCTGTCAGGTCTTCAACTGCCTCCTCTCTCTCCGAGCCAATTCCTCCGGCCAACTAGGTTTCCACGACGATGATGGTAGCAGGGACATTGAGTACAGTCCATTCCAAGTTTGTGCTCTCGGAGGTCAAAGGTCAGTGTTGGTGCCTCAGACAGTGGTGGATCTGGGAGGTGTGTTTCAGGCTGCCACCTCCTGTCTGGAGAAGGTGAGGGCGAGTGGCGAGGGAGGAAGGTGCAGAGTGTGTGATGGTGTTATTGTGCACAGGATGTGGAGTGGGAGGCAGTGTTCCAGCTGCTTCATCTCCTCAGGGGCACCCTTCAGTGCCGAACCCTGACCCTGTCTGCGATGCCTGACCTGTCCACCCTGCCTCCACTCCTCAGTTCTCTTCTCAACTCCAACAAACTGGGTCTATTTAGCAACAGACTCTCTGTGGCTGATGTTGGGGCTTCAGTCTTTCCTCTCCTTGCACTGTTGGCCACCTACCCCTCACACCTCGACCGGCGTGCTCAGGTGAGCGTGTGATCAGAGGTAGAGAGAGATGAATGACGTGTGTGGATGTGCAGCATGACTTGGTGGTCTGTCTTGAAGGAGGTCTAGTGGGGAAACAGGCTGTCAAATGTATGTCAGCTCTCGCAGTCTGCAGCCTTGAGCTTCAACCAACTATGAGTAGGTGAGCTCTTCGCCTTCAGTGTTGTGGGTTCAAATCCCACCTAGTTGTGTTGTTCATGTTGTTTGCCTTGCGACCGACACACTGCTCTTACAGATGTCTGCCACGGGTGTTGTACAGACTGGGACAGGTAGCAGCGACACCCATCATGGCAGTACCAACCCTGGAGTTCCTGGCTGGTCTCATTCCCATACCAAGTCTGGTATCGGGGTTTGTGGAGGAGGAGTATCTGTCAGTGTTTGGGATCGCACTGCCGTACACCAACCATCACAGATACCCTCCCTACGTGGTGTCCATGGCACATCATGTCATCTCTTGTTGGTTCCTCAAATGCCGCATTCGTTATCGTCCCAGGGTCGCCAGGTTCATCTCTAAGGTAACCAGCTTTAAATACAATTCAGAGTCCTTACCAGATCTGTTCATGTGCATGCTGACTAGCACACAAGGTGCCGAGACACTTGTGCATAATAATGGAGCTCTACGTTCAACTTGGGCCTGATTTACATCACCTAGCATGTATCAATGTGTGTGTGTGTCAGGGGCTGATGGCTGATGAGGAAGTGGGAGGTGGGGAAGAAGGAGAACTGTGTCGAGATCTCACTGAGGCAACACTGGACCTCCTCGCCCGCTATACCCACTCCAACATCTCCAGTCTTCCCTCCAGGTTTGCTTCAACACCCATGTCACAAGGCCAGAGGTCTCTCCACAGATCATCAGGTGCAGAGTTTCTCTTCTCTCGCGGACCATGCAAGACATGGGCTCTGGGGAACTACCTGGTTACCATGACAACAACAGGAGAGGCAGGGGGAAGTCCCGGCTCATGTGCACATTGTGTGTCTGAGCGGAGGACCGACCATGTGTCCATGAACACCAGTGGGTTATGCAGCTGTTGGAGTTGGGGCTGGGCGGAGGTCAGGGTTCGGCGTGCCAGTGGGAACAGTGGGTGGGTGGTGAGACTGGAGAACAAGGTGAGGAGGGAGGAGCTGTCAGGGGAGGGCGAGCTTGGACTTGGGCCGGGTTGCTATGGAGATGAACTGGTAGAGGCATACAGAGAACATGTCAAGGTGACAGGGGAAGAGGAGAGGGAGGGGAAAAAGAGAGAAAGAGAAGGAAGTGAAGAGGGAAAAAGAGGATAGAGCTGATGTGACTGGTGTGCAAGAATTAGAGCAGCGACTTCCCTGGACAGAGTCTCCATTTCCAATGACACTTACCACAGAGGAAGAAAAAGAGGAGACAAGGTCAGAATCCTGTCTTCGCGGCACACGCTGTAGTCTGTGTAGAAATTGCTGTTACAGTAAAATTGTGTTTCCATCTGTGTTGCTAGTTTCATTACTGATTGTTGTCCATACAGTCCACAGCCCAACTGTCTCCCCTGCAGTGATGCCCCAGCCAGTCCAGAGAGTGCCGTGGAGCGTCTTCCTCCCCTGCTGTCGTATGAGGAAGAAGGTCCGATGGGTCGATCTCCCTCTCTCCTCTCTGCCTCTCACCTCACAGAACGGGAACAGGTTGGCTCCCCTCACTGGTCCTCTCTCTCTATCGTCTTTCTTCTGTGTCCCAGCTGGAGTTGGTTGCCAGGGCCTACCGCAGCTCAGAGTGTGACACTGAGTCAACTACTGGTGAGTGGAACGCCACTGGTGTTGTGGAGTTGGCGTATTACGTATGGTCCAAGGAGACAGCAGCTCTGAGTCTGAGGAAGATGAGAGACAGAAGAAAGATGAGGACACTGGGGGAGAAGAGGGGGATGAGAAAAATCAATTGGAGAAAGATTCCCAGCATCTGTCCCAACAAATCCCTGCTGTAGCAAGTCAGCCTCGTATGCCAGGTGAGGCAGGTTTCAGTCTCCATTCCATTCCAGTTGCAATAGAATCTAACCTCAGAGACAAAAGTGGGTGTGACAGAAGAGGAACACCGAGGCAACGACCCCAGCTTTGTTTTCCTGCAGCTGTTCCACACGGCAGCCCCTCCATCCAACCCTCCACTTCTCCTGCCATCTGATGAGGTGGGAGGTAACCATGACAATGGGGATCGTGTCCTACACATGTGTGCACAGGCGACTGCAAGAGCCATCAAGTTGTTGGATAGGATTCCTCCATACACCACACACAAGATTGGAGTGGTGTATGTCTGCAGGGGACAGGTATGTGTGGGCCTAACTCATGCACAGTGGCTGTTTCACATCCCACCAGATGAGTGAGACGGCGATTTTGGCCAACACCAGTGGGTCCAGTCGCTATCAGCACTTCCTGTCAGGGCTGGGGCAGCTTCTGCGGCTGTCGTCATGTGATCCTGACCTGGTCTACCTCGGGGGGCTCGACAGAGGAGGCAATGACGGAGAGTTCACCTACTTCTACCTCAGAGACACCACTCAAGGTGAGGAGGTTTACAAGGCTCCACACATACGTTGTATTGATGCTCAGTGAGATGTGATGTAGGTTCAAGTCTCACCCAAGACAGTGTTCTTAAGAGTTGTCCTTAATGCTCACTTTCGCTGAAAGCCACCCTGTTTCCCGTGTGCCTGCCTCCTTCTTTCTCTAGTGGTGTTCCATGTGGCAACTCTGATGCCAACACTGACGTCTGACCCACACTGCTCCAATAAGAAACTGCACATTGGAAATGACTTAGTCACCATCATTTTCAATGAGTCGGGTGCTCCCTACAAATTTGGAACCATCAAGGTAACCCAGGAGCCTGCCAGCTCACACACCTAGTGGCCCACACCTGCAGGGTCAGTTTGGCTATGTGGAAGTTTTGGTGGAGCCTCTACCTGCAGGCGTCAATAGAGTGAGTGTAGCAGTGTGTGGAGGAATGGCTGGGATGATCTCAGTGGAGCCTGTCATCTGCTCCTCCAGTCAGCTGCCAACTCTCGTCAGGACCAAGGCTTTGCAGGCCAATGTACATGTACCCTACCTCTCACTGGTGGACGACTGCGGTTTACTTAATCATGTTCCTCTCTCTCCCTAGTTTGCCTCCCGAGTGTATGTCTCAGAGTCATCATCACGGGCAAAGCACCACCCTAACAACTGGCTCTGTCGACTGAGACAAATCCGGCACATCCGACAGCGGTGCACTGTCGTTTCCACCACCTTGTCTCACATAGCTGACTTCACAACTTACAGCTAGACTTATTTCCAGACTCAAAAACCTCAAACAAATTTATGGCAGTGTTTGTAAATGTCCGCTACTTATATATTATCTCCAACATTGAGTCAGGGGAGGAAGGGACACCCTGCCAGATGTCTTAGGATGAGAACTGGCTCGTACTGGATGGTAAAAGGGGCGGGGCTTGTGAGCAGCTCCTCTTCCCACCCAACACTCTCCACCTCTTCCCATCCACACAGCAGGAGGGGGAGCCGTTGGTAACCATAGCGACGGTGAAGATTCCACACAAGTACATCGGGACCTACGGAGTGTGTGTGTATGTATGTGTGAGCTTTTATAATACCCTGCCAGTCAAGAGGACCTCCCTCACCAATTGGCACAGTTAGAAAGAAAAGTCCGTTTTCTTCTAACACATTCCTTACTGTATCCATGGCAACAAGGTCACCATCTGGGTTGATAGGATCTCCATAGCGACCAAGTCCGTCGTGGTCGAAACTTCAGAAGGAGAAGGAAGATTGGGAGTGAGGAAAGAAGGGAGTGAAGAATGTATGGACCTGGAGATGGAGAGAGCAGTGTGGAAGAGAGAAGTGGTCTCCAACAGAGAGGGGGTTGTCGTGGTGATGAGGGGATGGGAGTATGTGAGTTTGTTGTATTCAACAGTAGTGACATGGGAGGCTCCGAGGGCCAGCAACAGACACTCGTACCAGGGGTGAGTGGAACCAAACAGAACCTGCACACACACACAGGGAGCTCTACAATCACAGGACATTGGGTGGTGCAGCAGGACCTACAGCTGTGTGCCCAGCCACTGAGTGCTGCTGCAGGGCGTGCACCAGCCATATGTCAGATGTCTGGGTTCTCCAGGTAGTGGAAGAGATGGTGGAGGGGGGGCTAGGTGGACTCACAGACAGGGCTTGCTGGATGAAACGCTCCGCTTCCCTAATCAGCTGATTGATGTCAGACTGCGAATACTTGTAGTGTGTGCCTGTACGTGAACGGCGAGATATCTCTAGCTAGCAATTGCTGCAGGAAGAGCCTACCTTTCCCCTTGTTGGAGTCGTCTACATAGTAGAACTCCAGAGGAACAGTGTGGTTGAGAGTGAAAGCTGCTAGCAGGGAGTCTGGAGGCTGGCGAAGCGGAGGACAAGCTGTGCAGGCACAGATGACGGCTAAAACCAAGCTTCCCCGCCTCTCCAGCATTGCTGGTGAAGATCAACCACTGTAATGAGGCCTGAGTGCGAGTGTAACTTTCATATATACCTGCCAACCGTCCCGATCTGGTCGGGACAGCCCGAGCCCACTAGTCCCGATCAGATCTCCACCGACCGTTACGCAAACGTTCAACAGTGCGTTACGTAACGTAAGCAAGCGAATGGGATCAAGGAACGGCACCGCGTACTAAATGAAAGGGGAGTGGTCATACGTACGCTATTTGCACTTTACTTTGCTTGCCGCCCGGATGGATCAAGATCGGCGCCCCAGGAAGCGGAGGGGGGAAAGCTAGGTACCCGGAAATTCTCGTTATACGGCTTCATGGGGTTCCGAGGGGGCGGAGGTGCCCTGCAATTCGGCTCCGGGGGTCGGTACCGGGTGCCAAGGGGTGGAGATGCGTTCCGCGCACGCGCAGATTGGATCGCCAAAGAACACGGCAGTACTGCCACTGACTTGCGACGAGTAGATCATTGTGCAGACAAATGACCCAACAACATTATGGAAGAACAATAAACACACAGTGATTTTCTACTGCTGGCAGTACATCTATAATACAGTATACGAGGATAGCTTCAGAGAGCAAACAGTTCATCAGATGTCTGGTCCTCCTTTCTCTGCATCTGTGCTCGGTGTCTGGCAGGAGGCAGACTCTCTGCCTGCTGACTCCTCTGCTGCAAAAACTGGTCAAATTCTAAACACAGAGAATTGTATTGTATTGCATCATCCTGACATCATGTTTTATATACCTGCACTGGTTGCAGACTCAGCACTGGGCTGTGAAGTGGGTGTGGTAGTGGGCGGGGCCAGCCACTCTTGAAGGTCGGCATACACATTGGGTTCAGTGCTGCGACCATGCAGAGCCTGTGTCAGTGACTGGTTTTGGTCCACTCTCAAATCTTCGTACGTAGAGCCCCTAGTAAAGAGAGAGAATTTGCGTGGATGTCCATGCAGTAATCTAAAGAGACATACCCAGTTGGGCCAGCATAGGCTGTTCTGCTTTTGGCAAACATATCAAACTCATCATGACTTTGTTCAACAGCTGCTGGGGCTGCAGATTGCTGGGGTCCACTCTGGCCCCCCGTGATTCCAAGGTCTTTTAACTGAGACACAATATCCTGCCCCTCGGGGGTCGACTGGGGGGGCAGGGGGGCAGTGATGTCGCTGCCAAGATCAATGAGGGTCCCTACAGAAGCTTCTCCTTCATAAGGCGGAGGCTGCTGGTCATCTAGAGCGGGGTAGCAGATGGTGGCTGCAGGCTGAGGAGGAAAGTGAGTTGAAGAATAGGTTTCTGACTGTATACATGTATATATGTACCTCATTCAGACTGGTAGTGGCCACGCTGCCTTCTTGAACACTCTCTGGCACCTTCTCTCTGCCTTCCTGTCCTGGCTGCTGGAGAGCTTCTCTGTTCCGAAGATACCTGGTGATACAAGTGAGTGAATTGGGACGACAGGGGCAGTGGGGTGTGTGTATACCTCTCATATCTCACAAACACGCTGTTCAGTTCATCATTGATCTGCAGTGTACTCTCAAGAATGATTTCATCCTGACATCTCTCTATCAGGTCTGCCACTCGACTCTGCATACTGTGAACGGATCTGTTGAGTTCCTGGGACGTCAGGCAGAGCGGGAAATGAGGCAACTGGCCGCAGGAGTTGGTCTCACCTCCAGTAACTGGTAGTCATCTTGGCTCTCCTGTCCAGGCTGGTTCTCTGTCATTATCTCACTCATGACGTCAATGTTCCTCCTAACAATGTCCAGCTCAGAGAGCAGTTTGGCCACCTGCACACAGCAGTCATCACAAAAACTAAAGCTCACTGATTCCTAAGTCTCCATACCTGCTCTGGTTTGAGGGGTCCAATTGGCCCTCTGGGTGAGCGATGGCTTCTTCTCTGACCTGATGAGGACTGCGGCTGAGCTGTGAGGGAGAGCTGGAGGGGATTAGTATTGGGATCACATGACGATCACATGACTATCACATGACTGGCAACAAACCTCGTCTGGGGCCGATGGAGCCTGGGATTGCTGCAGAGAAAGAGGTCATCAAATAAGAGAGCCACACCCCCACATCCCAGTCTCACTCTGGATGGGGTCTGGACTGGAGCCAGCTGGTCTAGGTCAACCGGGGGGAACTCCACCCCCTGTGCCTTCAGGTCCTCGTACACCTCTTCCACCGTCCCCAGCTGAGGTCTGCCTCTGAAGGCATCTGCCCAGTACTGGATGAGGCCTAGGACCCTCTCCTTCACGATGGTGGGAGGGTTGTTCTACAGTAGGGAGGTAGCATGCTGTGTGCCCCACCACTAGGGGAGACAGACCTTGGGCTGAATGACTCTCAACAAGTCGTTCAGGAACTCTTTCTGAGCTATCTTGACGTGGAACCTCAGACCACAGTTCTTCACACAGGTCTCAAGAACCTGCCAGTAGACATAACACACTGGAATGTGGGTGCATGAACACGGGCATTGTACACCCCATGTCCATACATATGCAGACAGGAGACGTTAATTATTTGTACTCACAGTCAAGGTAAGGTTGATGATGTGGAAATTCTTGTAGCTCCCTGTAAGCCTCTTCCTAATGGCTGCCACTGCGTCCTTGGGCCCAGAGTCAGTCTCATTTATCAGATCACACACCTCAAGGTGAAGAGGGAGGTTGCCAGCGCTCGCTGCGTTGTCAGTTGCTCGTTCTGCGAGAAGATATTGCTCGTACATGAGTACCTATGTGTACGTTGCTGTTGGGATAACTCACCAATTAGCTGACCTACTGGCGTTGAAAACGCTCCAAACCCAAAGAAACCAGCCATTCCTGCTCTCTTTCTCTCTTCAGTTCTGCTCTTCACCACCCAAACTAGCTGGGGCGGACGTCGTTTACAATACACCAATCACATGACGTGACGTCATAATCATCCTGCAGGGCACTAAATGGAATTAAGCCGATATGGCGGGCACTCCGTCGGCGTCTGGTCAGAAAAAGCCGTGAGTAATGAAGACAATCTACCTTAACGGTCTTTATCAATCTTCTCTGTTGTGTTGAAGCAGTCAGTACTATAGCAAGTCGGAGTTCTGTGTTGTAAGAGAGGAGTCGGGGGGAAGAGAGGCGGCAAAATGTCAGTTGGAGAGAGCCCTAGAGAAGCAATACAAGGTGGTTATCATAGAGGCTCCATGGCAAGGAGACCACGCCATCAGGTGAGCCTTCAGTAAGGTGGCGTGTCATTGACCTTCTTTGTAGGTGGATCAGGTTTGGAAACTCCCTTCACAAGACTGCAGTAATTTCGTGTCTTGGTGGACTGGTTCTAGTACCTCTACTACCCAACAGACTCTTTGGCTATGTCTGCCTGCCACTAGGGTTGGCAGGAGTGGGCTGTGCTGCTCTTTATGCTGTCTCCTGGCAGTTTGACCCCTGCTGCAAGTACCAGGTGGACAGAGAAGGCAGGGAGCTAACTCACATTGCCAGTCACGAGCTACACTCTGCATCCCCCGTTGTGCTTATCTTCAGGAATGACAAATACCGCAAGAGACTGCACAACGTTCTGGCTCTAGCCATGTGTGCTGTGTTGGGCTGGAGACTCTACAGCCTGCTCCATTCCCAGTCTCAATAGCCTGCTCTCTATACATGCCATTGTCCGCTGCACTTTTCTTTGTTTGCTATACATTTCTGTTTATACACTATAGCAATGAAGTGGTATGTTAGATGGTGCTAATTGTGAAGTGCTGTAAGTCTATGAGCCACTGCTAACTATATCTTGCCAGCGAATGTTCCAGCCTCAACCTGTTCATCCCATGCCTCCACCTGTGTCCCAGGGGGGAAAAAGCTGAGTCACAGATAAGAGGAGGTCTCACTAACTCACCCATGCCGCTGGACACAGACTCATGTACGTCTTCTTAAACCACTGGCATGGGTCGTAGTCCTCTCCACGGGCCTTGACACACCTATGGTAGTCACGGAAGTTGGTCCAACAGTTCTTCGTCTGGTTAGTGTTCGGAAAGCGGGCGTCAAACTTCGCCGTCTCCAGTTTTACTTCTGATGTCATTCTATAGGGTGGGGACAGTTGGTTGCACAGTATTGCAGCCCAACTTGTCACTTACCTCAAAATCCTTCTTGAGCGAGAGCAAAAGCCCAGCTAGCTGTGTCTCCGAAAACGCAGAGAGAAGGGGCGGGGCGAACGTTTATCACGTGCGCGCGCGCCGCGCCGTTCTCTCGCACGCGTACGTCACCACCGCGACGCGACAGAGCTATAGGATCTAGGAACGAGAAGAGAGTAGAGTTAGCCGTCATGTACCCTGCTCAAAGCACTCAGTGAGTTTTTTCCTTTTGTATGTGTTACGCCAATATCTCTGTAACTCTTTAGAAGTGGGTATCCGGCACCTCAGCTCCAGTACGGTTACCCTGGCTACTATTATCAACCGACCAACACTTGGCAACAGACGCAGTCTGCTCCTCAGCACGACTGGTCTTCCTCTCAGCCACCGCAGGTGAGAGGATGGTGGGGTACAGACCTTAGTTTAGTTCTGTCTTCTCCTCAGAGCTTCTCCCAGAGCTGGGGACCCCCCTCAAATGGTGAGCCCCCACCTCCAGGAACAGGCGGGGAGAGCGTTCTTCCAACTGATGAAAGCCAGCAGGTCCCTCATCCCCCTCCTGGACCTGGCCCACCTGGGAATTGGGAGGCCACAAACTACTGGCAACCCCAGTGGCAAACACAAGGTGAAGCCAGTAGTTGTACACATGACACCATGTAGGAATTGTTTGATGTCTGTATCACAAGATCGGCCTCCATTCTTAATTTCTGAGGGTATATCCTGAATACCACAAAGAGAGTCTAAGCTCTTATGTACACTGCGACTTTGCAGTTGCCTGAAAATTGTGTGGTTGGTAAAACTGCTGCAGGTTGGACTCCAGTTGATCAGTGGAATGGGCAGTGGCCTACTCTACATCAGTACTGGAATTCCTCTTACAACTACAACAGCCAGAGCCATGGATATTCCAGTGATGCCACTGCTCAGCCACCACCTCCATCACGACATGATCGGACTCCTCCCCCTCAACAGCAGGAAGCCACACCCCCTCCCCCTGCCGCGCCAGTGATGGAGGAAGGGAGAGTCAACCAGCCGCGCATACAGCAGTATGCAGGGGCTGGCTACACCACTGAACCGCCTGCTCCTAGTTTGCCCTCCCTGCCCAACCCTCCAAACCAACAGACTGGGTCGTCCGTTGGCGCTGACGTTGATGAACAGGACAGAAGTCATGGCTTGCTGCCTCATCCACCACATGTGCACAAGACGGGGAGTCAAACCTGGAGTGAGAAGAGAGAGGAAGACCAACCTCCTGCAAGAAAGAGGCCTTCCCGATGGGAGCAACCTCCATCTGAAGGTACAAATAGAGGCCGTGACATTTACTGCACTGGTTGACCTGCTAGCTATTCCAGATGTGCCAGTGAGAACTGAGAATAAATCTTCTGCTCCCCCTGACAAACCGGCAGGCCCTTTCACTCCAGAGCAGTGGCCACCCAAACTAAGGTGAGAGTTCTCTGTCTGAGACTGCTGCTGGGCCACACAGTGTCACCACAGGGACTACATTGACCGAGCCTTTGCTGCATGTCAGGGGAGAGCTGCTGATCTTGAGCGAGTCCAGCAGTTTCTGAAGGTGGAACTGAATGACATCTTCAGACAGAATCGGGCCTGGGATGTAGACTGGGACCACAAGCCTCTCCCACTGTAAGTTCCCTCTGTCCTGGTTGTCTTTAAGCTGAGAGTGTTTCCCCACAGGGACCGTCAACAGGGGCCTCCCTCTCGTAGCTCTCGCTGGGACACTCCATCCCCCACCCACAGTGATTTCCACAACAGTGGCTCCTACCAGCCAGTCACACCCACTGTTGGTGGGGGTGGGAGAGGCAAAAAGAAGAAGGCAGGCCTCAAGAGAAAGAGGGGAGGGAGGTAAGATGTCTCTCTCCCTCTTGTCCCTGTCTCAGGCTTGGTGCTGTACAGGATGTTCTTCATTGACAAGACAGGAGAAGGAGTGTCGGAGGTGGAGCAGCAGAGACTGGACAAGAGGGCTCTGCGGTTTGCTGATGGGAACAAGAGCTACAAGAAGAAGTTGTCAGTGGCGGGACTGGTGGCAGCCGCAGTAGGTGGCCTTGGTTCATTTGCGTGTCTAATGTGAGTGTTTGTGTTGTTCAGACTACAGGCTCCAGGGAAGAGGGGGACTTGAACTGGGAGGAGTTTGCCATTGAAGGAATGTCACAGTCTCTGGAGAAGCCCTATTTGAGACTGACATCTGCCCCTGATCCCAGTGCAGTTCGGCCATTGTCTGTGCTGCGACTTTCTCTAGCCCATGTGTTGGGGAAGTGGGAGGCCAGGGGAGACTATCGGTACACTTGTGAGCAGTTCAAGTCCATCCGTCAAGACCTAACTGTAAGGTCTTCCTTCACTGTCACACTCTCCTCCTACATTACAAGTCCTCACCTCAGATCCAGGGTATCCGTAGTGAGTTTGCAGTGGAGGTGTATGAGAGTCATGCGAGGATAGCTCTGGAGAATGTAAGTCTGCCACCCTGTGGGCCGCGTGTGTTGGGAGGTTTGTGTGTCTGTGGCAGGGAGACAGAGGAGAGTTCAACCAGTGCCAGGCACAGCTAAAGGCCCTCTATCTCGAGGGTGTTCCTGGGCAGCAGGCGGAGTTTGTGGCCTACCACATCCTCTATCTCATCCTCACACACAACTCTGCAGGTGAGTGTGTGTCTGCAGACTCTCAGGCATCACAGCTGACTGGCTCTCTCTCTGGTCAGATATGTCGACTGAGCTGAGAAATCTGACCTCTGAACTCAAGTCTCATCCGTATGTAGCACATGCTCTTAGGTTGTGGTCGTCATGGCAACTGGGAAACTATTGTCAATTCTTCCGTCTCTTCAAAAGTGCCCCAGGCAGTGGGCGGAGTTTGCTGCAGTTGTTTCTCTCCCGCGAGAGACTCTCTGCATTACGAAAAATTCTTAAAGCGTAGGTCTTCACATAACAGTGTGTGTGCGTGAGAGAGAGTGAGAGTAGAATGTTAGGTCCTTCGCCAGTCGCCAATGGAAGAAATCTTCAATTCTCCGAACATTTTGTCAGGGAAGAAAACGTCAACTAGTGTCACCTCACCAGCCCCTCACCGAGGGCTAAGTCAGTCAGTTCATATCTCCTGTCTTCTAATCTGTTCTCTCCTTCCATTCAGTACCACGCCACCCAATCTCCATGTTCATCCCAAGACCAACCACCCAGAGCTCTTGCCCTGCCTTCTCTGTGTCATGGACATTTCGAACATTGCGACCACTTCAGTCTTGCGTCGCCAGTATTGCTTGCTTTTGTCCTGCCTCCCTCTTTGCGTTGCTCGGCTCTTGCCTCTGATAAGCAGAGACTATACTGGCCTTACTATACTCAATTACAGTGAGTGTGTAGTCTATTAATCTCTCTTTCTTTGCAGGTTCCGCCCATCAGTCCCTGTAGTTCATGTATCTGAAGCACTGGCCTTCTCCCCAGATGAATGCCGGGAGTGGCTGGCTGAGCTAGAGCTGCCTCTGAGTGGCTCAGCTCAGCTGGACTGCAGGGCCTGTCTCTCTCTACTCCAGGCCAAGGCCCAAGCTGATTGAGTCATTCTCTTTATTGTCTCTCTCTTTTATCATCACACTCTTAGTTTCTGTACGGCACCAATGGTTCATAAAAAAATTTTTTTGCTGCATGCCTAGTATATTGCTGATGTGCATTGCCATATATGGTGCATACACTCTTTATTAACCCTCGTTGCACAGATCATGTGTGCATTAGTTGGTTCCGCATTTGTAAGGGACTTAAAATTTGCACTTTTTCCAGTCACATTCATGATAAGAGAGTTCAGGATGACACTCTTGGGAACTGACAGGCATCACAGGCAGCTGAGCCTGGAGCATTCAGTAGAGTACACTGCACACATGACCACTGCTCTCCAGAGGTTGCAGCTGTTGTCGTGGCCCTTGTCGTGTGGACAGGTGATACATTAGCACCAGCCACCAGTTGCTCGATGGTGGACCAGTGCTCGCTGTGTCGCCAGGCATCACCAGCTGCTCTGTCTCCCTCCAGAATGGCTCTACATAGACTGGGGATGTGGGTCTGAGGACAGGGAGAAAAGCAAGTGACAAATTTGGCCAATGGAGGAGGCTAACTTTCATGTGAATTCCAGCAACATCAGATGTAAAGAGAAAAAGGAGGAGATGAAAGTCGGCCATCAAACAGAGGAAGTTGGTGGAGGAGTGTGACTGGCTAGTCAGATAGGAGGACAAGGCATGAGGATCCTGCACACACAGAGAGACTGAGGTCTAGTCAGAGACTCTGCAGCCACTGACCTGGACAGCCTGACCTACTGCGGCCCTGTTCTCCACAGGGAACAGAGGCTCAGCCACTGCAGGCAGCAGGGGCTGGGGGTTACATGGAGACGTAGTGGTGAGCTCAATGATGAGATACTCCAGAGGCAGGGGTCGTGCCTCCTTCATTACATCTGTCCCATACTCCCCCCTGGCCTGAGAAAGCAGCTGACTGACTGACTGACTCCACCTCGTATCAACCCTGACCTTATACAACACATCAGCGACATACTGCTGTGGGGAGGACTCCCTAATGTAGCCCAGTTCCTTGGCATCCAGAGTTGGCAACAGACAGTCGTCTCTCACCAACGACATGCACTGGTTTGAGACCTGAGCCCAGCGTTAGTCCACACGGAACAAGCCACACCCACCTGATATCCTCTGATCTCCACTTCACATTTCTCATTGCCTGAGATGCACAGGGTCGTGAACTTAGACCCAAAGTACCCAGCTGCTGAATGTTTGCAAGGGTTGGGGTACTTGTTCTGCAGATCAGCTGCCAGAATGCACTCTTCAGCAGTTAGTAGGTGAGTATGCTGTGGCAAGAGAGAACGTGTGTGCTGGAACATACCAATGCACTAACATACAATGCTTCTCTTGTAAGCCACTTTCCCACCTCTCCCATCAGGTTCCAGGTCGGTGAATATCCATCCCACCTTCACATGGCGAGACACTGAGTAAAGTGAGTCAATTACTGTTGTTCTCACCGGTTGCAGGTCAAGATGAGCAGCCAGCTCCTCCATTGCGGAGTGGTTTACGTCCTCCAGTCAACTCCACACTGTGGCTGGTGCTCTCCTGGTTCAGAAGCAGTTAGCTCCCAGTGCAGTGAGTGGCACATGTATGTACCCACCTGAGGTGGCTCATAGATAGCACTAACAACTGCCTGAATCCCCAGAGGTACATGATCGTAGACCTCATACTTGCCCAACAAGAACCCAATCCTCTGTCGGCCACTGCGTCGCCATCCATCCAGAAAACGATCCACAATCCCAGTATGGTCAAACATGACATTGTCCACATGTCTGTACAACTGGAGATAAGACGGGGATAGTAAGGGGAGCAGCTAGCCAGCTTCTTACCTGTCTGCTGAGGGTGATTGTACTCGGCTGGCACTTGGTGCAGATCCCAGCAGGCCAGGGTGGGTGGTCCGGACAGCTCTCTCGTATCTTGCAGCGAAGGTCTTCCAAATTCAGGAACTTTCCTCTGTCCACTCCACTGGTCAGCTTCCTCAGGTAGCAGTGGAAGGAGAGGTGTTTGATGGGAGGATCAAATGAAGAGAGGTAGGAGGGGTCCCAGGGGTCAAGGGGAGCACAGTTCATGCATTTCCCCTCAGCTCCGTGATGACACCTGCAGCAACAAGTCATGACTCCTGCCCTCCTCCTGGCCCCAGCTCACAGCTGCGGATCTCTCTTTCTCCTTATCTTCCCGTCTCTCGCCGCTAGCTCACAGTCTACTCGCTCCTCCTCGACGGTCGCCACAGACATCTTATCACCTACTACACCACTAGGCTTCTTCTCAGCCAAGTAGAGCATATCCCCATGCCTGGAAATCACATGACTATACTGATAATCTCTATCTCCTGTCTGACTTGAGGGGTATGCGGCCAAGCTGCAAGCGCAAGTGATGATGAGTCAATTCATCCTTCAGCCCAGGACTGCGGTACAGCGAGAACGTGTCAGTTTCTCGCAACTGAAACTCAGATATCACCTAAAGCCAAAGGGATAACTAACAATTCGCTCTCCCAGTCCCAGCACTTCACCTTTTCCAGGAACCGTTGAAGCGTATCTGACTGCTCAGTTTGTATACGCTTTGTACCATTTTTGCTCTGCACGCGCAAAATCTGAGCGAGAAGATACGAACAGCTGCCAGTTTATGAGTTCAAACTCACCATCTTGAAGGTTCTTGGTGCGCGTTATTTGAAATTAAGATGGACGCGCGTTCTGAATAGTAACGAGTAAGATCAGACAATTCAACAAGAACTAACAGACACAGTGACTACAAGCAGTGAATGAAGTGAATGAAGTGAACCTGTCACAAACGATCAAACAAATTCTTATGTTCAGGATCGTCCCAAGAGCTATCCGAGGCAGCTCCACTGTCAGAGCTGTCACCTCCATCATACATCTGTAGCACCTCGTGAATGTACCTATGTCCATAAAACACAGTAGCAGCTGCTACACCTAGTCAAAAACTTGGCCCACCATCTGTTCCTGTGGCGCTGTCTCCTACGGTAGGTGTAGGTGGAGAGACCAATGACAGCAACTAGTCCCAGCAGGACCAACACCCCACACACTCCAGATGTGATGAGACCCCAGTGACCCCCTTCCTTTCCACCACCATCAGACTGACTAGGAGCTGCCTCATCTGAATACACATCAGTGGTAGAACACACAAGGCTGGGAGCTATAGGTCAGTATGAACTCACCTGGACAGCCGCCCTGTCCCTGTCTGATGGTAACACCATCTCCACAGCAACCATACTTTGTGTCTGCACATGTCTGTACTGCCTTCTCCTCTTTCCCACAAACACTGCAGCACTCCTTGGCAGAGGAAAAGGTGCAGTTGGAGGCAGGTTCGCAGTCTGAGTAACTGGAGGGGTCCAACTCCGTACATAAGCCGCTGCTCGGTGAGTAGTGGAAGTAGGTACGAAGTGAGAGACCGTCAGATGCGAGCGGTTTTATACACCAGAAGCCGCCACCACACATCACTGTCCAGCAAAGGTCTACGAGTCAATCAAAACAGGCCCCAAATCACTTACCATTTTCCGCCGATACACGTAACAGGTCTACAACGAGGACTAATAAACAAGAGAGCCATGCGGCCCTAGCCATGACTCTACTGCTGAGTCGTTCCAGTGCCCCTCTCCTCTCTCTCTCTCAGCGGCTCCTGTGCCTAGCTAGCTAGTTCGTTGTGCTGTGCGAACGCGAACGAACGAGGGTCACATGACGTTCTGGTTTATGCGCATGCGTGGTACCCCGCCCACATATGGAAGGACACGGATGCGAGGTCTTTCTTCCTCTTGCTCCTGACTCAGCTGCTGTGCCCAAAAAGAAGGAATATGCTGTCACCGTGGATCTCAAAAGCTTGTTTTCAGGCCAGCAGTTCTCTTTCCTCCCGGAAGAAGACAGGGAAACACGTGTAGAGGTTCCCAGTAGTCCACATACTATTGAGGAAACTGGCCAGCAAGAGGACCCAAAGACTCTGTTTTTCTTCCACTGGAGCACCCCCAGTCTCTCCAACAGAGAGGAGACTTTATTCACTAGCAAGAAGACCAGAGAGGAGCTGGAGAGAGGCTGGTCAGAACAGAGAGCAGCCATGAAGGTCATGCTGCGCAAGAGCCATCGCCAGGCCACACATAGACACAAACAGACTCCAGTGAAATCCATGTCTTACACCAAAACGTCATAATGATCATTGTATTTATTGGGCGACAGAAGTCTTTAGTTTCTTGGAGGCAGGCTTTCTTGAGTCTCCACTCCCACCTTCAACATCCTACTATTATCACACAAGACACTGAGAGGGGAGATGGAACCTAACTGGGAGGCTTCTGGAGGTCTTTGGGCAGATTCAGAGCAGACTTCAGTCTGTGTGGTGTCAGAATGACCACTATGTCAGAAAAGCTTAACACTCACTCCTCAAATCTCTTTCGCCACTTTTCCTCCTGTTGATGCACCACGTGTGGGTACCTACAACACTCCCTCATTCACCACACTACAGATCACACACAATCTTCTAAATTACTTGTGAATGAAATCCGTGTCAGTTGCCATTTTGAACTCCAGTCCGGAGCCTGAGGTGAGAGAGGCCACCACTTGCCTCACAGCCTCGTGAGGTACCTAAACCACACTCAGAAATGATCAAGGAGGCACTCGTTTACTGCAGACCTTTGTCAGAACTGCTACGTCTTTTCTGGCAAGACATCTGGTCTGGCTGAAGCAGTAGAGCTGGAATAGTGCATGTGCAAGTGACCAAATCTCTCTGAGTTGAACACACAAACCAGATAGTCTCGTGCATCCCGAAGTGAAGCATGCATTTCAGAACGGTAGAGAGTGTGGCTGGACACGACCCAGCAGCCCTGCACCAGTACACCATGCTGCTGGAGTGCCTCCAGGTAGGCGGGGAGCTGGCCTCGCCCACACTGCAGCAGAGAGCTCAGCTGGGCGAGTGTCAATACTCCAGTACTGGTGAGAAGATCATGGACCTATAGACACACACACACAGCCAGTACCCACCAAAACTGCAGTCTCCGAGAGGCTTATAATTATTATATATACCTGAGTAGTGACTGGAAGAGCCTTGAGTTTGGAGAGAGAGACAGCTCCACCTGGTGGCTCACTTGGCTCCCTCTCCTCCTCCTTGCCCTGCAGCGGGCACAGTCTGTTCAGGTAGACGTCAGGTGGTAGGCTGGCAGGTGAAATTGAGTAGTAAGTCAATAGATACCTTATCACATTGCAGGCTGCGCATGTCATTCACAAGCTACAATATGTAATTTGCACAAATCAAGATCTTTTTGGAGTTTGGACTTTACACATGACTGTACCAATAGCATACTTTGAACTGAGCAGAGGACAGTCATCAGAGGAAAAGAGCAGCTTCCTCTCGTCACATGCTTGCTGAGAGGTGAGAGGGCAATAATTCAGGTCTACCCATCCCTCCTGGGAATCTTTTCTGCTTGACAGCTCGCTCCAGGTCACACGCCTGTTCCTGTACATTTGGCCAGTAATGAGAAAAGGTTGGCAGACAGGCTATTTGCCCACCTCCCAACATCTCTGCGGGCAAATTTGACAGTAACAGGTTTTGCTTCTTCGCCCTCACTCTCTGTGGTGTCTCCGTCAGTGGCAGCAAGGTCAGGAGCCGCGGAGCCATGTCTCCTGCCAGCTACAGCCTGGTCCAGGTGTGCCAGACTGGGCCGCAGCTGCACAATCCCTCGCAGAGGAGTGAGGTGGAGCTCTCCTGCACAACAGAGGGCCTGATCACATGTCAGGACACAATCTACATGACTTACCATCTCTAAGGACTCCGACCACATACCTGTGGCTCAGTTGGGTCTGGGGACTGGAGGTCAAGGCATAGTGGTCCATGAATCCACTGTGGAGAGAGTGGTGAGGAACAGCTTGACCACTGGCAGAACTTCACCTGCGGTAGAGCGGAGTGGTTTGAGAGGGAGCCATGTCTGCATCTCTAGCATAGGCCTCTCCCCGGCTGCGGCTGTAGTTCTCCCCATAGGCAGAAACTGCCAACTGCAGCTGAACCTGGTTGCTCTCTGACCTCACTCTAACACTCTGGACACTGGCAGGCTCCACTGGAAGATGGGCTGGCCGCAACGGGTACTGCGAACAAAACAAGTGAACCGCGACTAGAGCAGACGGCTTTACCTGTAGCAGATGCAGTGTTGAGCTAAGAGCCTGCGACAGGAACACATCCACCTGGAAACGTGTGTAAAGGACTCTCTTTATACTCCATCCAGCCACAAACCTCAGCCAGCACAGGGTCTTGCATGGCGCTCTAATTAGAGATGCTTCCATTGCGCTTTAATTAGAATTGGAGATGGCCGCCTCCGTCGTTGAGAGGACAATCTTTTGGAAGACGACACTCCAGCCTTTTAGAGCTATTGTGGTTTCTATTTGGACCACTCTGTCGCTCCAAAAGTCGCTTAGAGCCAGTTTTGGCACATATGCTGCAGTCTTCCTCTTACTCTTGTAAGGCTGGTAGCTACTGATAACATACCAGTTGTTGTCTGTATCTCTTATCACGTCAGAGGTTGCACCCTGCTAGATGGAACTTTTGTTCATCAGTTTGGTCTGCTACTGCTACTCACTGCCCTGTGCTATGCACTGCTAGTTGCTGGGTTGAGGTCTGGTGGCCTGGGACTAGGAGAATCACTGTAAGCTTTTGGAGCCAGTATGTTTTATTGCCAGTTTTCCCCAGTGCATGTGACCAGGAGGCTGACCTGCAGGATGTTTGCATACATCTAGCTACACTGGAGTTGTTAGTGCTTGGTCTTGTGACAGGCATTGTGAGATTGCGTGCACAGAAGCCAGTGACTGTAGGTTCTCTGATGTAATATTTCTCATGATCAATAGTCGAAGTGCAGTTTTATGTCGGTGGAATGTTGTTGGTGTTTTTACTTGGAAGGTTAGGTATGTGGCTGAGCTTTCATGCTCTCCTGTGGACTGCAGGTACATGGTTGCATGCTATCGCACATCAGCTCCTTATTGTTACCATGTCTTCTACTTCAGCTGCCATGCTACTGGCAATGCCTGCTGCACTATCTAGAGGCTGGATGTCAGAGAGAACACTTGAGAAAGTTCAAGAGACAGCCAATGACACTGCCGCAATCGTGCAGGCTTTTATTGACCGTCACACTCGAAAGTGATGTACATGTATGGCTGGCTTGAACCCACTCTGTGTGCTGATTTTTGAACAGGATCAAACACCCAACATCCACTTTTTGGGCAGTAGATCTAATGTGTGTCCGAATTGCTTGTGCATAATTACCGTGGTTTGCAGGGGAAAAACTCCGGAATGGTACGGTGCGGTTGCTGCTGCGCGCATGTGCAGTGTGCGCGTACGACGTGCGCGGCCGGCGGCTGGCTATATAGCTGCACGTGTACGTACGTGCGTATATTTCGGTGCGCAAAAAGAGAAGGGGGCGTGGGGCCGGCCCGGGTGTCCTGTCAGCGTTTCTTCTCCATGGACAAGGTCAAACAGAGCAGAAGTTTAGAGGACATTGCTGGACGGTGGAAGGTACGTTTACTGGCTAGAGCTAGGCATGAATAAAAGTGAGCACTACTTCAAGGTGCAAGATGTTCCAGTGGAAACGGGGCTTCTCGTGGACGATTTAGGGGAGGCAACTGTGGCAGCTAGCCGGGAGCTCAGAGGGTAGGCTAGCTGGATGCCAGACCCTAGGCTCATCACCTGATGTGTAGGTTGGTGTTGGTGTTGGAGGCCCAAGGAGATGTATTGTGGGAGGTGGCACCCATAGCTCATGAAGATGTGCCTCTCTTCGAGACCACCTCAGCTTACCTGCACAAGAACAGCTTGACGTTCCTGGGTGGGGGCCATGG
Organism: Geodia barretti; assembly: GCA_030341885.1. Classification (NCBI taxonomy): domain Eukaryota; kingdom Metazoa; phylum Porifera; class Demospongiae; order Tetractinellida; family Geodiidae; genus Geodia; species Geodia barretti. Next base: position 51,725 of record CASHTH010003476.1, read on the forward strand.
TTGGAGTGTGACATTTGTGGTAGGCTTCTTCTCTCTCTTCTGGCAACACACATGTGTATACTAATGTGCAGGTCAAAGGTGAGCCAGAGAAAGGGTGGATGGTTCTGGAATCAGAGGAAGAAGGTGTTGAGCTTTTGCTCTCACTTGCAAAGGTTAGCTTAATCTCTCATATGGACTGACATTATGGCTGTGCGTGTAATAGGAAAATTCTGTTGTGGAGTTGGTGGATGACCAATTTTCCCTGAGCAGAGCTCTGGAGGAGTCACTTTTCCCTGATATTCATTTTGTGTGCTGTGACGGGAGAAAAGTGGAGGCCCACAGAGCTGTGCTGGCTGCAGCCTATCCTTCCATGGAGGAGAAGGACTGGGAGGCTGTGTTCCAGACCCAGCCACGGGGAAAGTGTTGTCGTCTGCTCTCCTGCATCTACAGTGATTGTCTTCCTGCCAATCTGAAGAGGGAGGAAGCTATGCAGGTGGTTGAGTGGCTTAAGGAGCACCCGTCACTGGAGAGACTGACTTGCTTGGTTACAACTTTCATCAGAGCAAACGATATGAAGCAGAGTAGGTTACCTCAGTAGATGGTGAAACTTGTCAGATACTCATGTGATGTCCTAGGGCTGACTCGAATGATAGATGACCTACTAACTCTTCTGCAAGATGCCAAGAAGACAGTATCCAGTGCAGACGTGTCAGATCCTGTCACGGTGAAATACACACTCAAACAACTCAGCAAAGATGCAGTGTTGGGTGAGTGAGTCTGGTAGGCTGGAAGGAACCTCACTATATGGTTTAATTACAGGAGGAGCAAAGGTCTGCCTCCTCTGCCATATGTATGCTAAGAACAAGAGTGGAATGGGAAAGGCAGATTGGAAAGTGGTGCTGGAGCATCTAAGATTTCGGTATGTGTGGTAACCTGAAGATGGCGAGTGTAGTCTTTGTGTGTGTGTGTGTGTGTGCAGTGTGGTAGGGCTGTTGGACCTGGTGAAGGAAGTGGCGGAGGAGGCTGTAAGGAGGTGGGAGGGTCTTACTCAGGACCAGCAAATGGAGATAGCTACGGAGCTCATCCCTGACATAGAGCAGGTAGGGTTGTGGAAGCTGAGTGATTTGGTGTCAGTGTGCTGTGCACCAGGCATGGGATATGTTCCTCAGCTATGGCAGTACACTGAGCCAGAGTCTCAGAGAAGGGTTGCCCGCTAAGTCAGAGCCTGAGCGAGGAACAACAGTTAGCATGGTTCTGCATCTTTTGTCACATGGCTCTGAACGTAAGAGGCTGCGCAAGATTCGAAAGGAGTTGCTTGAATCGGTGGAAATGGCACAGAGCAAAAGGTTTTCCTAAACTTATAGTGTGTGTATGTGTGATGTGTGATTGGTGTCTGTACGTGTGTGGCTGTTGTATGTGTGTGTGTAGGGAGTGGTGGGAGAGGTGCAGTGAGGAGGAGAAGGCAGGCCAAGTGCTAAATGTGGTGGGAAAGCTGGTAAATGAAATTGAGGACCTGCAAGAAAGCATGGCGGCACGAAAGAGACACTTACTGTTGGATAATGGACTTGAGTGGAAGACATTCCGTTCGTATGTGGACATTGCATGCACATACATGGTTAGTGGCCCAGGTTCCTTGAAGGTAATGTGTTCCCTTCCTTCCTTCAGAGTTGGGGCCTGCAGAAGGTACTGGCATTAAAGGACTCAGTGAAGCAGTTGTTACTCGATGGACTGCAGTTCGTTGGCAAGTCAGAGGTTAATGAAGCTGCTTTGTGCTTGGGTCTGCTTGAAGCCGAGGAGTTGGAGTCACTGGTAGAAGAGGATGGTGGAGAGAAACTTGCTGAGCACCTCTTTTCTCTTGGACTGGCGAGTCCTGTATTTGCCATAATAATGGTGTAGTTTCATGAGTAACTGTCATTCGTAGCCAGGGCCTCGGAGATCAACTGAGAGTGCCTTGGCTCAAGGCTGTGTAGAGCTGGCTGCCTCCCAGCAGTTTGCTGACATGGAGTTTGTGCTAGGGGAGACGGTTATTCCTGCACACAGAGTCATCATGGCCTCTCGCTCCAACTGGGTCTGCCAAGCTCTCCAGTCTGGCATGAGAGAAGCCACAGAGAGGTATAGTTGTAGTCATTGCAGTAGATGTGCAGCCCTAAATCCTTCTCATCAGGAGGATCATGGTATCTGGTGTTGACGAACATGCCTTCCACCTCTTAATCAAGTTCCTCTATGGTGCCCCCTTGAGTATCACAGCAATGAATACAGAGACAGTTTTTGAGCTAATGGTAGTGGCTGACAGGTGGGAGTGTTTAGCCCCAGTTACAGCTTGCAAAGGCTCTCCCAGTACAGGTACGACAGTCAATACTTGGCACAGGCTTGTGAAAGGCAGCTGGTGTCTCGAATCGAAGATAGTTCCGTGTTTCAACTGCTGACTGTGGCTGAAACGCTTGGAAAATCTCTTAGGGTGTGTTTTAACCCCAATAGTGCAATCCCTACTTTGATCTGTTAACTTTTCCTTGATATAGGAAGCATGCCTGAAGTACATTTTGCGGCAACCTAATGTGATAGTAGATGCAGATGGTTTTAGTTCTCTCACTGAGGAACTGCAGCAGGAGATCCGAGAACTGCTGGCGGCTCAGAACCCTGCACTAGCTCTCAGGCATTCCCACCCTGGCCCAGCTGTGAGTGGTGACTAGGCGTTGCAACCTCTCCTCAGTGCGCCACTCATGTAGGCTGCAGGGTCCAGTAGCAGCAGTCAGGCCAGTAGTGAGGATGAGGAGGAACTGCAGCCACAGTCTGGAGCTCCAGAGTGGGACGAGGCTCTGGATAACCTTCGGGGAGTGCTGGGGCCAGATATTGATGATGACGTTTTAAGTGACCTTTTGCTAATGGCAGATATGGACATCAATAGAGCTGTGAACTACTACCTTAATACATTGTGACTTTGTTGTGTGTGTGTATGATGTGAGAGTGTGCATGAATGTTTCAAGTCAAGGTGTGATAGTGGCAGAGTTACGGATTAGGTTGAGGAAGGAGGGCCAAGCAGTGCAGTTGGCAACATCTTCCACCTCAGAATTGCCCCGTCCACACTCACACTCACTGCATGGCAGCCATTAGGAGCTACCTTGACTTTGGTGACCTCTGCACTGTGACCTATACCAATGTGGGTCACCTCACCACGGTCGTAGTCCCACACCTGGTGTATAATGTATAATCATTCACTGAGGGTGATGTCTGTACTGAGGAGCTGCACCTTTATCAACTTGTCTCCACCTCCAGTAAGAAACCTGGTGCCATGAACATCCATGCCATTGATGGAGGCTGATTCACTGCCGTCCAGTTCTCTGATCTGACTCCCATCGTGTGTCTCCCAGTAGCCTATCTGTTGTATATACCAGTATGTTGGTAGCTGATGACAAGGTCTGTGCTGTTTACCTTCCTGTCAGTGCCTGCAGTCACAATCTGGCACTCATCAGGCCGGTAGCACACAGCGTGGAACATTGTGTTGGCAAATATCACTTGGCTACGAACCAGCTTTCTAAAGGAGCGATGTCAGGTGCAGTAAATCTGTGGACAAAATGAAACTTTCTTACATTAGATCCCAGATGATACAGGTACCATCAGTGCTGGCTGTCACGCACTAAAAGAAAGGGGAACACCAATGTATCAAAAAGAATAAGGTGTACTGTCTCATGAACCTCTTCGTCATTGTTCCTCAACTTGATACATGTAACAGTTCCAGTGTGCTCCTTGAGAGCAGCCGTCATGTGCTGTCCTGACTTGTTCACCTCCCACACCCTCACCTGCCCTTCTCCTCCGCCACTTATCACTGTACGGCTGTCTGACATACACGCCAGAGCTGTCACTCCCTTGTTGTGGGCATCACTGATGGTGTACATTGGCTTTCCTGACTGGGGGTAGAAAGCCCTGATCTTGCCATCATCCCACGCTGAGTTGAGATGGCTAGTATGACACTGAGAGATACTAGAAGTCACTTGGTTACCAGTTATAATGGCTTTCCCATTAGGTGTGAAAGCAACAGCATGACAAGTGACGTTGGGAGTAGAAAGTCTCAGGAGCTCTTTGCCTGTGTCAGCATGCCACACTCGAACATCGCTATAGCTACTGGTGGCAAACAGGTCACTTGACTTCCTGTGGAGGGAATTACGTATATTGGCCTTATGAAAAATTAATGATTGTATATTATAGGACTAGAATACAAAAGACTCACTGAGGGAAACAGACGTCAGTGACTTTACTGCAGTGGGAAGAGGAGATGAGCTGTGGAGAAAAGCTCTCAAGTTCTACCACATATCTCTGGGAGTTGCCGGTTCCCACATAGAACTGAGTGTAATGGAGTGCCAAGGTGAAAGACCTGAGATAGTGGCTGACATTCCTCACCTGTTTGCTGTCCTTGCTGAGAGCAATGGAGGACACAGTACCAGAGACCCTGGACATGGTTCTTGTTCTTTTAAGGCTTGGCAGAAGAGTTGTGAGGGTACCCTCACCTGACCCGACCAGCATGCCTCCATTTGGCAACAGTTGGAGGGATTGGATGCCACAGCTAAGCTTGTTCTTCTGTGGTCCATAGAACTGGATGAGCCGTGTACTGAGGTTGACCTGTTAGTACAGAGCAATCGATGTGACGATGAAGACAGAACTATAGCCTGCAGACTTGCAGAACATCTCCGCTTGAAGTTCCACAGAACATATAGTCGTCACCAGGGGCTATCTGGATGCAGTGCACTATCCTCTTCAGCTGGCCAAGGTTACAGTCAGTAGCCACAATTTTACGAGTCTCTGGACTCAGCTCCCACACACGCAGAGTGTGGCTGTGTGTTGGTGATGTTAGAGAGTATCTAATCTAAGAAGAAAGACATACTTTCCTCCAGTCACAAACAGGTCATCTCGAGTGTTGCAGAAGGCAAGTGCATAGACAGGTCCAGCACTCTGCATGGCAGCTTGACTTCCACAGACTGCCTCCTTCTTCTCCAGGTCCCAAATCACCACACTAGCATTGGGTTCGACCCAACAGAAAGAAGGGAGAAGAGGAGAAGGGAGAGAAATGACAATAGCAACAACAATACACATTATACCGTCCGTGGAAACTTCACCTGTTGTCATCTTGACCTCCTAGTGATGCCATATACTTGTCATTGGGTGAAAAGGACACTGCCTGTACTTTAACCATATGGAGGGTCAGTCGACAATAAAGTGCTCGCTCCTTGAACTGCCACACTATAACATCAGCCTTGAAACCCATGTGTGTTACCTGCATACAGGATTCTGTGCATCACTGATAGTAGAAGGTTCACTTTGGCTCACTTGACCAGAGGCCAAGAAATTCCCAGATGTGGAGCAAGCAAGACATGACACGCTATCAGAGTGACCTGACAGGAAACTCTGTTTGTTTTTCTGGATGTCTTCTACAATCACAGTACAGCCAAGAGGGTATATGATGTGCTGCCCATCTGGATGGGAGACTAGTCCCCCAGGAATATTTCCTAGAGAAGAATGCAGACCTTCTGCATTTTTTCACACTAAAGAATGCAAACCTCCAAATCCTATCACGGACACGAGCTCCAAGCTCTGCACATCAACAGCTTCGCCCATTGTCGGCTGTTGTTTCTATGGTGATCGTGATCCTGCGCATGCGCATGGGCGCGGTTGTATCACAAGGGGCCGGGAAGGGGTGTGGCGTTCTTTACGACGGTTCCAGTCGAGCTCCAGTAGCGGTGGGCCCGGTCATGTCCCTGTGGCAGCGGCAGAAAAACTGGTGGAGTGAGGTTGTGTGGAAACCTAAAAAGGCCCACTCACTGGAGCAACTGAAGTGAGTTGTTGGACGACGTCTCTCCTTTGCCTATTGCTAGCCCCTTATCGTATATACCTTTTAGGTACCAATATCAGGTACTGACGAGAAACCAAGTCGTCACTGAGGCAAACAAGAATCTTTTAGTTGAGACGTTTCGTTCCATCGCGGAGATCCTGATATGGGGAGACCAGAATGACTCGAGAGTCTTTGAGTAAGCGCCTGACGTACGTCTATTTTACTACCTCTGCCCTGTCTCTGTAGCTTCTTTCTTGAGAAGAATATGCAGCAGTTTTTCCTGAAATCACTCAGCCAAAAATGTGGCCGATTTGTGTGTCTCCAACTGTTGCAAACGCTCAGCATCTTGTTTGAGAATATTCGAAATGAGACATCCATATGTGAGGGTGTTCTCTCATTGTCTTTGTCATCTCTACATAATATTCTTCACACAGATTACCTTCTCTCAAACAATCACGTCAATTCACTGATTGTACTTAGACTTGATTTTTCGGATGAAGAAGTGCTGGCATATTACATCTCATTCCTTAAAACCTTGTCCTTCAAACTAAACACTCATACAATCCACTTCTTTTATAATGAGGTATGTGCAGTAGATATTTTATGACTGAAAGTGTGTGTCATGTTTTGCAGCATCTGCGCGACTTCCCCCTGTATACCGAGGCCATCAAGTTCTTTAACCATTCCGAGAGCATGGTCCGTATTGCAGTTCGTACTTTGACCCTGAATGTTTTCAGAGGTATATACTATAGTGTAAAACCCATGTTGGAGAGTTTGCATTGTCATTGTTTGAACGCAATTTTTTGCAGTGAATGACACTCAGATGCTGGAGTATGTGTGCAACAAGACCGCTGCTCCCTTCTTTTCAAACCTGGTGTGGTTTATTGGTAATAATGTGATAGAACTGGACGAATGTCTTCTCTCTCAGGCCCAGTTAGTCCCCCCTCTCGTTTTGGTGTTGCATTCTCTCTCTCTTTCTCTCTGTATAGCCATTTGAACAGAGGCAGACTGGAAGGACTGGTGGCGGGCAGCACCTGGACCATCTCTATTACATCAAGGACATCCTGTGTTTGGGGCTGGACAGCCTTAGCTCTGTTCTAGCTGACCAGCTCCTGAATCGACTTCTCATTCCCCTCTATGTCTTCTCCCTCACTGACCAGAGCCCCTTCCCTGAAGGAGTGAGTGATCTTTCCTTGTGTTCCTCCAACTGATGACCTCACTGTTGTGCTGCAGCAAGAGAGCCCTCGCATCAGTGCCACTCTGGCTCTGTTCCTACTTGCCCAGGTATTAACACCTTTAACCGTGGTGTGTTACCAGTATGGTCTGTGCAGGTGTTCCTGGTACTCTCTGAGTCTGACGTGGTTCTGCCTCTGGCCTATGTCATATTGACTGGCGACACATCTCTCTCCTTACCATCTCTGCTCACTCACTCAAACCCAGTGAGTAATGGCAATCACCTTGTGTTTAGTGTTTTGCAAATATAATTATGTCCCAGTGTCAGCGCAAGGAGAATACAGATGACCCTCTCTTGTCCCACCAGTGGTCGCGACTGCGGGACCAGGACCCTCTCTTCAGTCGCCCAGCGCTCTAGTGCAGCCAGGAGTAGCCAGCGCCTCGGCCCACACGACTGGGCTGGAGGAGAAGAGGGGATGATGGAGAGGGTTCCAGCACGGAGTCTCAGGCTGACTTACATAACATGCCGCCAGGATATGTGGATCATGTGGTGGATGCTCAGTACCCTGAGTATGTTGTGATTGAAGCCTCACCCAGAGAAACTGGTGAAGAGGTAGGCAGGCTGGACATGTTTCGTCCTGTCAGTGTTCCTTTGTGCTGCAGGTGCTTCCCTCCCCATCTCCTGTGCCCCCACCAGCAGAGGCTGCAGCAACGTCATATCACACACACACTCCTCGTCACAACCTACCCATCACCAGTACCATGTTCTTAGATGCCCTGATGAGTTCACTTTCAGCACGAACTGATGACCAACGTTGCCTGTTCACTCTCTGCCTCCTCTACGCTCTTGTTCAGAACAAAGGTGAGAATGTAGTTTTAGTTGGCGAGTGAAGTGAACCAACCTATTAGTCTGAATTGTGACGGCACTGCATTCTACGTGAGTCTTAAGTACGCAAAAAAAATTGAACAAATCCTAAATAAGCGTGAACTCACTTGCCAAAATGCGTGGCATTAAAGTGCTACTGGTATTGGTTGTAGGAGTGCATCGTCCACTGCTGGAGGCATTCTCTCTTTTACCGAGCCCTAATGTGAGTTCACCCCATCTTTAACAACGAGTAGTTAGATTTTTTGTGCAGGAGGAGGATGGGCTGTGCTACAATAGTGAGTTGGTGGTTCTGTTGCTGGCCCTGCTGGACACTGCCACAGCCTCAGGTCTGATCTCTACTCTTGTCAACCCATCACGACTGTCACATTTGTTAATGTTTTTCTTTTGATGTTAATTTTTGGTTAAGGGTATTTTTTTTTTAATTTCCCCCCGCTTTGTTTGTTGTCTTATAGTACCTTTTTTCACACTTTACCGCTGTTGTATTTCTCGGTTGTTTTTTTGGGTTATTTTTTTAGTGGTGTTTTTTGATTCACCATGTAACCCATATACTTTTAGTGGGGTGTTTTGGTAATTATGGGGAGCTGTTTGTCCTCGTTTGAGATCGTGTTTTGATTGTTTTATTATATGTATCCGTGTCCCGCCTTTGCCGCCGCCAACCCTTTCCGCACTGTAATGCTCGAAACGGGTTGAGGGTGGGTCGATAATGTTTTTTGTTTGAGGGGACTGAGGAGGCGCGCCTGTATGAGGTTCACCGCTGGTTTGTTATTTCGCCCGTTACGTGCAGGGTTTATTGGGTCTGGGATGGACTTAGGTCTGTCCCTTGTTGGGGGGAAAGTATCAAGGAGTTCGATATTTAGGATAGCAAGCCCTTTCTTTGAGCCCGCCGACTTTAGAAGTTATTTTTATGTTTTGTTCTGCCTCTTTTCGCGGGATACGGGCACGGATAGTTGTGAGGCCCATTAATTATTACAGGGATGTTATCAGAGACAAACTTATTGTTGGTTCGAGGAATATATATTTCACCGTGTTGATAATCCCTGGGTGGGGTGGTGTTTGTCGGCCCTGTGTTTATTTGTATGTTGATGTGGCGAGATACTAGATTTTAGGACGCTTAATTGTTGATAATCTTTCATCGGGTTAGTACGGTGGATTGGTTAGACCATCTGGCTAACTTTTTTTTATTTGATGGTAAGAAAGTTCCCAAGGGGTAGGAATGGGGTAGAAATGTGGGGTTACTAGGAAATTCAAGAATTTGTCTGCCCCACGGCGTGTATTAGTTTTTTGGATGAGAGTACGCTTTCCCCATGCATGTGTTTTCCACGCGCAGGGGTGTAGTATGGTAGATGGGAGGGTGTGTGTGTGGGAAGGGGATGGGCTGTTTTTTAAATGGGTTTTGCGGATGCGCCGCGCCCTCCTATAGTGTCCTTGTTGCGTGACCACAAACCCACCCCCTGTTTCCATTATGTAGCATATTTTTAAGGTTTGTAGATCGTATTGTTTTTATAGTTTTTTGCTGGGCTTTACGGAAAAAGTGAAAACATGTATTGCTTCTTACTCCCCTGTACTGAATTCGGGGTCAGTCCTATAGTTTTAGGGTATGTCGAAAATCACCGCCGTGGTGTTCTCCCATTCTTGGTGTAGGGAATGCAGTGCGACTGGTCACACACCGTCTCACCATTATGCTGTTAGACAAGGCGTTGTGGGTTCCTGGGCTAGGTTTTAAACTACAAGACAACCATGTGGCTCTGTTGGAAAGTGTGTATGAAGCAGCTCTCTTGCAGCTACGGTTCTTCTACAAGGGAGCGCGAGATGAAATATTTTTGGACATGTTTGAAGATGAGTATCGCAATGAAGAGGTGGGTTTTAACTGTTAGATATGATACAGAGACAGTATTCTTGTGTGTGTGTGCAGGCAATGGAGGTACATGTGCAGTACTTGCTGCAAGAGGGCTCCATGCTCTTGCCTCCAACAGACACACCTCTCACAGGCATTGAGTTCACTCGACGACTTCCCTGTGGGGAGACTGAGAGAGCAAGGAAGGTATACATAATGACGTCATCTTGTCCTGAGGAACCAATACTGTGTAGGCCATGCGAGTGTTCTTTGCTACTCGGAGACTGTGTCAAAGATTTCGAGGACAAGGTGAGAACGAACTTCCACTGACTAACCCTAAGAATTCAGCCACCAGAGACGATATAGTTGACCTAAGTGAGTTGAACTGCTCTTCAATGAATCCTGAATGACTCTGTCAACATCTGCAGATAACTGTGATCTTGTGTCGTGCTCGGTCACAACTGGGGAGAGGTACAATTTGAAAGGCACACTGAAGGTGTATTCATCTCCATTGTCTGTGTGTAGGTCAGTGTCTCATTTTATGGTTGTCACTGAGAGTGAGTTTCTGCTGGTGGATCCTGACAAGTCAAAGATTGGGTGGGGTGTTGTCCATTTCATATCCTTCTTGCAGGTTAACTGACTGTACCGACTTTTGGGTTTGTTCATTGTTTGTGTGTGTGCATTATGACTTTTAGGATGTGGATGTATCGACAGATCCCGCCAACAGCTGTGCACTGTTCATCACAGTCCATAGCCATGGAGGTCAGAGCAGACGACCTGCCCTCTCTGCCAAGTTTCAGTTTGAAGACCACATTAGATGTGTAGCTGCCCGACAGTGCCTTCAGAGAAACAGAGAAAATCTCAGACTGGCTAAAATGACACGAATTGCAAAGTTGCTTCATCTGCCTGTCCCTGAACAGTCATCAGATGCTGCCAGTCTAGGACTAGTCTCCATGGAGCAGGTGTCTTCGGTTGGCTCTTTTCTACAGCTGTCCGCCTCCCCTCGCGGTGACCTCTTACGTAGTGGTCTGCACCAAGGTCTCCAGGAGCCATCTTCACCTGACAACATTCCATCTCAGAACATTGAAATGGATCAGTTCCTCTCACGCAGCTCCCAATCTGAGTCCCTGTACGAACCAAAAGAGAAGAACGCAGAAAATACTAGTTGTGTTGGTGAAGATATACAAGTTATTTGACATGTACTCACATTACTAAGATCATCATGAATAATGCCCACCCCCATAAAGTGGTTGGTATCACGTGTATATATCACAGTATGCCATTTTTCTTACTGAGTGTATATAAAATTTGGAGTGGTGGAATAGCATCTAGTGAATCAGGCTGTATACCTAAACACTTTTTTTTACTTGCGATTTCCTTCAAGACCACCCCTTCCGACAAGGGTTTGAACAGTTTTGCATTTATTGTACATTTGTAAGTTAATGAAACGACAAACCAACAATGCCTAACAGTTTGACTATAGTTGTAGGTTGGAATAGCGATACTATCTAGCTGTACCTAAACACTATTTTTCTAGCAATTTCCAACAAGGGTTTGAACAGTTTTGCATTTGTTGTACGCACATGAGTAAACGAAACGACAAACCAACAATGCCTAACAGTTTGACTATAGTTGGAGGTTGGAATAGCAAAACTATCTAGCTGTACCTAAACACTTATTTTTTTCCAATTTCCTTCTTTACCACCCTTTACAACAAGGGTTTGAACAGTTTTGCATTTGTTGTATGCACATGAGTAAACGAAACGACAAACCAACAATGCCTAACACTTTGACTA